>LWCB01013006.1:0-10917 GCA_001630525.1 Coelastrella sp. M60 | reverse complement strand
AAACGACAACGCAGATATGTAAGGTTTCTCGTAGACAAGTCGCCAGACGGGCGTCTGCCGTATGTGTTTCACTGTCCAATCATTATTAGCTGATATTAGGGTGCAGAAAGATGAATCTACGGCTTTTCTACGATGACTCATGGTCTGTCTTCCCGAGGGACTGGCCGAAGCGGGTCATGCCTGATGAACTCACCCCGAACGCGGCTGCAGACAGGAAAGAACAAAATGTGAGATGACATAAGTAATATTTGGCTGATAAACATCCACTTCACCATTGTTTCGGCAGAGTTCCATGTAACGATATTTATACATGTACCTCTGTACAGGGATGCTACCGATTAATTCTCAGAAGCTGCTGCTCACCGAATGCTCCACATATGACCAGCCACAGATACTGTGGCATAGCTGGGTCCATGTCTACTGATACCAGGGTATCTGAGAAGCAAGTGTCGGAGCAAACACAGGCAAAGCTGAGCAGCAGCAGACTTGACTGGTTGATGGAGCGATGCGCAAAAGATACTTTGGTGATTGCGAGCACTCCAACAATGCTATTGATAAGAGAATATCAGTATCGGTTGCCACATGTTACACGGCTGAGATGACAGGAATATGCCGATTGAGCGCGTTGTCGCGGAATTTGTTCGCTCATGTTTTGTTTACCGCGGGAACAGTGTTTCCACATAAAACGAGCATTCCTTATTCAAATTCAACATGCCGCTAGCGCGCAAAAACTATCGTTGGCGCGCAAATGGTTGCGCCACCTAGACTCGCTGCCACTGCAAGCGCCCTTACAAAATTGAGCATGTTTTCAATATTCCAAAACTGCATGTGCTCTCATCATGGTGACTGGTGAATGCGACGCTTCCGCAAGTGTGGCAGAACTCCATCAGAGTGAAAAATAGGTTCTGCAGACACAGGGAACGCCAAATCACTCATATGCTGGCAGCATCTTAGCTGAGGGGTAGGAGACACATCCGAACAACAGATCTCTGTCTGCTAAATGTCATATATACCTAGGCGAAAGCAGTCCATATCAACATGGGACAGCAAAGGGCAATGCATACATTCAGGCAAAAAGATTTATGTGTGGTCACGTGCCTTTGCGCGTGCATGTTCCTGACTTTGGTAGTTGACTATATATATCAGATGCGCATGAGTGAAAAAGACGGGTCGCAGCAAGCACAGCAGGCAACAGGCAAGCACATAATCATGCTGCAGGCGTGATATCAATACGCATATTTGGACTAGAATGATTGCGCATTTTGGGCATGCCCACAAGCGTCACGGTCATCGGATGCAGCAGGCATGGACGGTCTGTCAACCATCACTTGTCTGTCATGCAGATGCAACAACCCTTCAGCTTGCAATCAGCTTGCAATCTGCAATACCAGCAGGCCAGGCAGTGTTGCCTACTGGTAGCATTGTTGCATTGACTTCAGTAACGCACACCTTACACAAGTGGTCAGATTAGACATTGTCTTCAAACTGTAGCTGTCTCTGGCTCAGTCCAGCTCAAGCCAAGAGTAAGCAAACATGGCTTAAGAAGAAGGACAGTAAACACAACAGGCAGGCTAGATTACAGCAGTCACAACAGCTCCACCGAACATCCCTTGGCATGTAAAACAGCAAACAGTATACATATGTGCACAACCACTTTGCAGAACCAATAATGAGCCCTCAGGGCTCCAAATGAGGCTTCATGATGTAGAGTGTGTAAGTCTTGCCTCTTGCTGCTGCCTACTGTTCTCCCTGAGGTATGCTGTTATGAAGCCTTCCAGTGCTCCATCCATAACCCCAGACACATCGCTTGTCTCATGCCCTGCATGTTCAGCAGTACACATGTCCAAGCACAAAGGGACAGCAGAGCGTTCCATGGCCGCAAGTTGTGCAATTTGATCAATACTTGTGAGAATGCAAGTGGTTCTGCATGTAGGTATGCTTGTACCAGTACTGGCCATGGCGACTATCATCTCACAGTTGTGATTTGGACGGCATATGGGATAGGCTGCAAACTCTTTGCTGGGTGAAGCAGCCAGACAATATATCAGATATGGCAACAAGGCTGTGTCTTTTAGTGTGCACACCTGTTCTTGTGTCTTTCACCAGCTTGTATGGATGAAACACGTAGTTGCGTATCTGCTGTCCCCACTCTGCCTTGACCACATCTCCCCGGATGTCTGCTAGCTGAGCAGCCTGCTGCTCTTCAAGCACTACAAGCAGCTTGGCGGTCAGCCGCTGCAGAGCTATGGCACGATTTGCCTGCTGCGTTCGCTCCTCCGTGCACTTCACTGCCAGACCAGTGGGTATGTGCACCATGCGAACCCCTGGAAGCAACAGCAGTTGATGCTCCGATAAGTGCAGTTTGGTGCTGCTGGTCAGGATGGCAAGGTGGGTCGTTGCATCCGGTAATCAAGCAGCAGGCAGCTGGCTAGACCAATACACCCCTCTGGCCCCATTGCGAGTCAACAGTCAGTTGACAGCTGCAGGAACATCCCAAATCCAACCATATCCCCTAAGGCTCAGGTAACATGTCTGAGTCTGATGGCTTTAACAGCAGCTGAGTGAGGACAAGTAGTTGGTCATATCTGTTAATGTCGGGGACCCTTGTCCACTCTGCACAACACTCACCTGACTCTACCTTGTTCACATTCTGCCCTCCCTTTCCCCCAGACCTCATGAAGGTGACCTCCAGTTCCTTGTCCGGTATCACCAGCCGCTGTTGCTGCTCCTCTAACAAGGGCAGCACCTCAACACCAGCAAAACTGGTCTGTCTCAGACCCTTGGCATTAAAGGGTGAACTGCGGACCAAACGGTGTGTGCCTTTCTCTCCTGCAAAAGACCACAGAGCAGCGCTATGTCTTCTTTGTGTTGGGTAAGTATGTGGAACCCCAACAACAAAGCAGCAGCCATAATATGCAAGCTCCACTTCTACAAGTGCACATGGTCGTTTGTTATATACTGTTGTGGCCATGTGGTGATCTGAAGGCAGCTGCAGCAGGCAGGCAGCTGCAGCAGCCAGTCAGGCAGCCAGGCAGGCAGGCAGGCAGTGCTGGCTGAAGCCAACCATCACACCTTTCAAGTACCCATAAGCCCATCTCCCTCGTATCACAAGCTCCACTGCCTTGATCCCAGCCTCCTCTCCAACTGTTCTGTCAGCCACCTGACAACTGTAGCCTTGATCAGCTGCCCAGCGGCTGTACATGCGCTCAAGCATCTCTGCCCAATCCATGGCATCAACACCACCTGAAAACAAGCAATCATACAGGTCATCACAACAGCCAAGTGACTGTGCCAAGGGCATAGCAACTCCAAGACATCAATCAGGAAGAAGGTCCTAACAGCAGGAGCAGGGTGCGGTGCTAGATACTAGTGGTATGCAAGTAAGGGAGTGATCAGTCAGCCCTTTTACTCGGCTGGCAGCAACATGTTGTCACCTGCTCCAGCTGTGATCATCAGTATGGCTCCAGAGTCATCGTAGGGACCAGACAGCAGCATGCGCAGTTCCCACTTATCCAGCTTCTCGCTCAGCAGCTGTAATGAGCTGCGAGCCTGAGTCAAGAGGTTGGCTAGCTCTTCTGCAGCAGCTTCTGATGTGGTGCTGCCGCCCGTGGATGTCTCAAGCTCTGCAAGCTCAAGGGCAATGGCTGCATCTTCCAGCATTGAGGTGAAACTGCATGTGAAGGGCAAAACAAAGTGTGTCAAAGGTAGTCCAATGGACTGTGACAGAGGATGACATGCACAGCAATGCCTACACGAGATGCGGTCTTTATGCTAGACCTTTGTTGAAGCGGCACCTGCACTATAGTGCTAGGATACACTTGTAGCAGCATCTCAGAGCAGTCAACACGACAAGGCAGATTGATAGTGGAGAGAAGGCAATTCTGCTGCCAATGGTGCAGCAGCTGCTGCCTGCACCCTGAACCATACCACCAGATGTACAGTGGTGGTACTGTCACCCTCACCTCTGTACTTCTGTTAACTCTTCTTTGAGTTGGCTGATCTCGGTCACAAGTCCCTGAGCCTTGGCTGGATCATCCCAGATGCTGTCACTACTGGCATCATGCTGCAGCTCAATCACAGGCACACTCACCAACCGTCAGGCGAAGGGCCTTGCTGAATGGTCAGCTGGGATGTAGAACTTGCTCTGTACAACATGCAACCTGACAGCTTTTGATTGCAGTATGCTCAAACTATTGGAGTTGTGGACCACCAACTTCACACCTCTAGAGTCGGTGTTCAGGCGAGCAACCAGCTGCTGCCAGACGCATGCCTGTGGCAGCTTCGAGCAGTGGCTAGTGCCGCCTTGGGCAGCTGCTGCTGGCACAGCTGTCATAGTGAAATATTCTGGCTACGGTTGCATGGTGTGCTATAGCATGCAGCTACATGTCAATGCACACCTGCAGTGACGCCAAGCGTGCCTGAGTGGCTGACACATCTGCCAGCAGCAGAACCTGAGAGAGGCGTTCTTGCGTGGCATCATACTGCAGCAAAGAAGTTGCAGTCCCTTGACTCATGCGACTGATTTATACGCTGGTTATAACTGCATACAATCAGTTGGCTGCAGCTGGTGGATATGCCACCTCACCAATCGTTTCACAGCTGCCACAGTGTCTGCAACCTCGGGTGCTGGTGTTGCACTGCTATGCGCTATATGTCTACATGCAACACGATTCCTATGGTATAATATAGGGTCCACAAGCTGCCGTGCAGTAGCGAGGCTGTCATGCTGCCGAAGGCCCAAGTTGCCTTCTGTGCAAGTGTTGCCGCGTGACCAGGTATGTGGAAGACTTGATTGGTGCTGAGCAGCAAACACAAGGCGTGGTCGCACACGTTTTAGCAATTTGTCAAGGCCAACAGCACTGCAGCGTGCAATGAGCATCTGCACGGTGCACAGCCTGATATGTACTGTCGCTGTACTGTGTGTGCTCAGTCACAGCACCTCCGTTCCTGCAGCCTGAACCTTTAGAGTCGCATTACATCCGGTGGTAGAAGTCGGTCAGTTCCTCTGCTCAGCACCCACAGGCTGTGGGCCAGTGCGTAAACTCTGCTGACAGCTGAGTTTAACACTCGGTTGCAACTGCCGTGGCACACGCAGTGATCGCAACCAGAGTATAAACCATTTGTTTTGCTAAGGATACAAATCTATCTGCGGTTGTTCAGTTGGCTGATCAGGGCCGGCATCGTATACATCAACACTTTCAACCACCGCTGTTTGAGTAGCTGGCCCCAGCATGAACGCATAGGATGTATAAGTTTGAACATACGCCTCTGTGGTAATATGGTCAGGGCGTCAAGCAAAACATACCGAATACATGGCTTCTGGCATCTTGCTCTACTCCTGCTGGGACACATAGCCAACTGTCACGCTCAACTGAGCAAGCCAGTCGCCGCGGACAAGCACTGGCAAGAGCAAGACAACAAGTTCTTGAACAGGAAGGCAACAAATGACAAGCCTGATGATGCACAGGAGTAAGTACTTCAACCTCCCTCCTTTTCACCTGCCCTACCATGCAGGCACCTTGGATTCTGCATGGTGCATCTAGCCATTTTGTCAATTCGTCCGCAATCAAGACAGCTGTATTTTTTCAGCTGTGTGGCAGGCTGCGTCTTGAAAGTCAGCACGCTGGCTCCGGGACAGCAAGGACTTGTGCAACAAGATGAGAGCAGCCACCAGCGGTTGAGCTGGGCCATGATGTAGTGGCAAGGCTTCATCTGCAATAGACAACCCACCTAGCCTGCAACTGCAGGTTTGATGACTTCGTCGGCGACAACATCTGCCCACTTGATGTTGACCTGAAATGGATGACAGAAATATCATCCAGCGTGTATGCAACTCCCCTTATCACTGACTTGTATGCTGATGGTCGCAAAGATATCATCGTCCCAGGATTTGTTCACTACACAGAGGTGCTGGAAGGCCCAGATGGTGCCAAAGCTCTGGGTTGGCCAGGATTCCACCGGTCTACTGTTCATTCATCCCCACTGTTGTATGACATTGACTACGATGGAATCAGGGATGTGTTGGTGGCAACATATGATGGAGACATAGTGTTCTTTAAAGACAATGTAAGTTGACAGATTACAGCTGTGTCTGTGCATTGCTAAGCAGATTATGGGGCTCTGCAACTTACCTGTACGCAGTGTGCTCATCATCAGTTGGCCTGCTGCAAGGCTGGCAAGTCTACAGCAGTAGAGATGTAGCTGTTCAACCCTCTTGTTCACATGACGTGTACTGCAACTATTCATTGCAGGGTGAGCAGCTCAATCAACGCTTGATAGTTCCTCGGCTACCTGTGCGAAAGAACTGGTATGTTGGCATAAACCCAGATCCTGTTGATCACTCACACCCGGATGTGGGCAAAGGCACTGGAGAAAACAACCCCTATGAAAAAGCAGTGCATGGCGGCAAAAAGCACGAGCAGCTCAAGCAGCCGGCATCAAAGCAGCCGCCACCTGTACCCCACCAGCAGCAGCAGCAGCAGCCGCAGCAACAGAGTGCTGTAGCCACGCCTCATGAAGCAAATCAGCAGCCTCAGCAGCAAGCAGCCGCACCTGTGCAGGGCTCCACACCATCAACTCAGCAGCAGCAGCAGCAGCAGACAGTGAGCGCGTCGGTACCCCAGACGGCTCAACAGCAGCAACAGTCCCAGCAGCAAAAGCAGCAAGGAAGTGGTGGATCTGGTGCTGCTCCTCTTGCTGCAGCTGATGGTGCTGCTGTGCTCAAGTTCAGGCAGCAGCTGCAGGAGTACACCCAGCAGTATGGACAGGTAAGCACGGAATGGGCATAAAGCTGTGCAAATGCACACAGCAAACATCTGCAACAGTCATCACCTCAGCACTATGATCTTGCAAAATGTCTTTTGCGAGGTTGAGATGCTTAGATGCGGACAGCACCGTCAGATGGTATGATGCAGCACAGCAGACGGAGTATGTAGGTTACAGCAACGTCCCCACATTGGGGCTGATCCTTGTCTGTCTATTGCTACAAGTCTGTCATGCAACTTCCTCAATGATCTCTCTCTCCTTCCTGCTGTCTGTTATGTGCCCCATACTCTGATGCCTATGTAGGCTGCTGCTGACGCCATGTTGAACAAGGTCAAGGAGTCTAACAAAGCAATGTATGATGCTGTCATAGCTCAGATTGCCAAAGAAAAGGAGCTGGAGCAGTTGGTGGCAAGCTTTGGATCAGCAGGGCACAACCACCAGCAGCAAGGAGCCACCACAGGACAGATGCCAGCTACTGCTGCTGCTACTGGGCAACAGGGGGGGAATGTAGCACATGCACGAAGACGCCTCATGGCTGTAGGTGATCAGCCAATGATTCAAGAGCAAGAGCGCCAAGGGAGACAGGTTGCAAGCACTAGCAGCAGCAGTGGTAGTGATGGTATGGCTCAAGACAGGCAGCTGCTGCAGGCTACCAATGCTGCTGGTGGTGGTGTTGCTGCTGGTGTTGAGGCCAATCCTGCTGAGAAGCCCTTGACACAGGAGGCAGTGGACAGCTTCAGGATGTTTGAAGATGATACAGGTGGTGGCAATGATGTACATCATCAGCAACAGCAGCAACAGCAGCAGCCTCAGATTGTTGAGCCTGAAGATGGTGCAGAAGCAGCTGCTGGAGGAGTGGATGGTGAGGACATGCCTGCCATTTTGGACAATACAGTAACTCAAATGAGTGACATGTAGAACAACACCCAAGTTTTGCAGTGGTCAATAATTGCTGTACTTGTATTAGCATGCTGGAAGACATCCCAAACCTCAGTGACCCTGAGACGTGGCTCAGGTTTGCAGATATGCACCTCTCATCAAGCAGGAGCCAGCCATTTTGCATGTGTGTTTATTCCGTTTTGCCTGTTGGCTTCTGGCCTATCCTGTGTCCAGGCTCTGCAGCAGGAGCTGACCAACCGGGAGATCAGCAACAGCAGCAGCAGGAGGGGCTGCCTTACCCCTACACTTATGATGATGACCTGATACATGCTCACGAGTACGATGAGCTTGGTGACAAGTGGGGACCAGAGCCTGGAGCAACAGGTCAAGAAAAGCAGCAGCAGCAGCAGCAGCAGGACAGCCAGCAGCACCAGCAGCAACAGCAGCAACAGCAGCAGGGTTCTGGTGGTCAAGCTCAGGGTTTGCGTGATCTTGGTGATGACTCTTATGGATGGAAGAACGACATGTGGGATGATGAGATGTTCAGACAAGTGAGTGCAGCTGGGAAAGTGGCAACTGAGGCAGTCTCGAGTAGTGACCCCTCAACAATCATACACATGTGTTGAATACTTTCTTGGTGTTGGGTTGCTAAATGTACAGCCATTGTGGATCGGTTGCCTGTGAGGAGATCAGCACATGGCATGCTCTGTTGCAGGCGGCCCTGCTGTCTGTGGTGCAAAGCCACAGCTCTCCTGGCCAGCTCATGGTATACTGCTTTCTCAAATCTGCTCTCTTCACCCCTGCTGCTGCCTTGTGCTGTGGCTCACCAATTACCAGGCTAATCACGCCTATGACACCGAGTACGTGTACCTGGATGCCCACATCTTGTCAACACCAGCCATAGCTGATATTGATGCTGATGGTGACGACGAGCTTGTCATTGCTGTCAGCTACTTCTATGATGCTGAATACTATGACGACCCACTGCATGCACAAGAGCTCAAGGGGATTGACAAGGAGAAGTACGTAGCAGGTAAGAGCTGCAGATGTAAGATATATCTATGCCAAAGGGTTGAAAGCGTGTGATGGGTGGTAATCGGCCCTAGTGTGTGTATGCACATGTATAAGGTAAATGCAGCTGCTTGTCGCATTTTTACCCCAATTGAGTCTGGTACGAGCAGACAGTGGTGATGATGAGACTCGGCTATAGCAGCTGTCAGAAGCATCCTGATGAGCTGCGTGGGGGTGCTGCTGATGACAAACAGCCTCAAAGGACTCTTTGAACCACAACAACGGGAAGCACAAAGCATTGCAAGCTTCTAGATAGTCATGATTAGGTGGCGAGTCAATGGTTTTGGTGATTTGTCATACACATTGTTATTGGTTTGCTTCGTTTCCTGGCACCACAGCAGGGATGATGGCCGCGTGGAGTAATGTTATGTGTGTGACCTGTTCTCGAGTTGTGGTGTCTGGTGTTGCGTTCGAGTACGTCACATGTTGTCAGAGTGTAGGCCGTTTTAAGTTGTGCTGCTGGTTAGCCCTGGTTAAGATGAACCACAAATTTGCGCAAGGGCTCTGAGAGTCACCTTATTGCGTGAAAGGTGCTCACAATCTGATGCACAAACAATGTCATGTGTAGCTGAACCAGGGACTGTTGTCCGCTTTTTCATATGTACAGACATGTTGTAGGCTTGTAACTGTTCTGCGTTTGCCGTTGCGAGTGCACTGCCCACTGTATTTTGTTTGCAGGTGGCATTGTCGTCTTTGACCTGCGTACAAAGGTTCTGAAGTGGCAGCAGCACCTGGACCTCACTACAGCAACCACCAAGTTCACAGCACACATGTTCAGTGCACCTACACTGGTTGACATTGATGCTTGCGGGAAGATGGAAATTGTTGTTGGGACCAGTGTGGGCTTTGTCTATGTACTTGATCACAAGGTGGGTCAATCTGGCTCCCATGTTGGTGAAGGAATCAGAATGTTCTGCTGTCGGCATTACTAGCAGCATCACAGGAATGAGTTGGCAACAGTTCCTTGGCAACACCTTCAGCAATCTCATTGACAGTGCTGTTGCGGTGAACAGGTCTCCCACTCATACTTGGTGCGACGTTACGAGTGATGTAGGTAGCCATCAGCTCTTAAATGGATACTTGATTGACAGCACAGGGCATCTTTGTGGTTGTGTTTGTCTGAGGTTGTGAAACTGTTGTACTGGTTTTGCAGGGTAACTCTCGCACTGGTTGGCCTGTACAGATGGGTGAGGTGCAGGGTCAGGTGTTGGTGGCAGACCTCAATGCAGATGGACATGTGGAGATCTTTGCAGGTAAGGGAAAAGCAGCAACGGCCTGCGCAGTGGTAATGCACACGTGCAGACCTTGCTCATCTTTTCTATATTACAGTACTCGCCTCCTATGTGCTAGTCTCAAGCTTTTTTTGTCAGCCAGGGGTCAATCTGCTTCTGCCTGCCACTGTAATGAGCGACCGAGATTGCCCATGGCCGTGGGGCTTCCTCTGTATAATAGACGGCTTATATTTCAGCTGTGACAAGCACAGTCATTGACCAATGGCTCACTTGCGGAACTAGAAGTGACACCATCATATAGTCTGCAGATGTACATGAACATAGGTCCAGCTTTGTGACTTGCTGCTTGCTGTGCAGGTGACATGCTGGGCAACATTGCACTGTTTGACATCAACGGCAAGGAGATCTGGGAGGAGCATGTCAAGAGTGCTGTTACGCAGGTAACCTTTGTGCTGGTGTTTTTGGTCTAAGGGTTATATGGTATTGCTGTGACATGATTGTTGGAGGAACGAACTCATCTGACACATGCAGTCGGGCACTGTCTTTCGTATTCTGCGCCAACGGACACTTGGCGCGCTGATTGAGTAAAGTGGCGCCCTGGCCCCAACCCCTGTGCCTGCTGGTTGCAGAATGCCGTTGCTGGTGACGTTGATGCTGATGGTCTGCTGGAGATTGTATTTGGTACGACAGACGGCAAAGTCCATGCAGTCCGCGGCACAGACGGCCGCTCCATTGCCAACTTCCCGTTTCAGACAGGCGGACGTGTCAATGCTCCTCCAACCATCACGCACCTCAAGAAAGGCTCCATGCATCAGCATATCTTGATCATGTCCTTCGATGGCTTCTTGTATCTCATTGATGGCAAGGATGGTTGCGCTCATACTGTGGACATTGGCGAGTCGAGCTACTCGGCAGTGCTGGTAGATGATCTTTGTGGAGATGGTATGATGGAGCTCCTGGTGTCAACCAT
>LWCB01013000.1:0-29851 GCA_001630525.1 Coelastrella sp. M60 | reverse complement strand
CTGGTAAGAGGAAAGCATCGCCTGGGAACGCAGAGCCTCATGACAAAAAACCCAAGAAGCACTCCTCAGCAGCAGCTTTTGTTTCAACAGAGGCGTTGACACCAGCTACACCTCTTGCAGCTACAGCAGATAAGCAGCGGCTTGAAAGTGCACGGGAAGGCTCAGTACCAAAGAAGAAGGCGCCTAAGGTGTCAAGGCAAGGTGATAGAGGTGTTGCGAGTGTGGGAGCAGCAGCACAGGCAGCAGGAACAACAGCCGGAACAGCAGCAGTGCCCTTGAAGACTCCACAACCCAGCAAAAGCAAGAAAGCAGGAAAGCATAGACTATCAGGCCCAGTGTAGTCAACTCATGTGCATTTGTGTATGAGGGACATGCAGCAGTCTTGGTGTATGTGTCTGTAATCTCATGTATTTCCAAAGTTCGCATGCAGCGGAGGGGTACATCCTCTATTGAGGTGCTGGTGGATATGTAGTATTTGCTCTTGGTGGGCACTTTAAAGGCACAAAGGGTTTCAAAGTCAGCCACATTCCACAGGTCATAGCTGATATGTACATCTTCAGTTCAAACAAGTATACATAAAATACTTTCTATGTCTGGAGATACTAAGGAGGGGATGGAGATGTTAGTATAACTGCCACAGTGTGCCTGACGGCCATGACTCATGGACTCGGTGTCATCGCAGTCGAAAGAACTCGTCAATTTAACTGCAACAGCGCTGCAGATGCTATAGCTGTTTCATGATGGCGCAACTGTTGCAAGCGACATACCAAGCAGAGGACTGTGGGTCAGTACCGTATGTCCGGCACACCAAAACACACCCCTGAATAGCACTATTAATACTAGTATGTGAATTGATTTGGCCATGCAACATATAGGCTTCTAACCCAGCTGTATATCATGCATGTGCGCAGCTACAACACCCTCCCCCCCCTTTGGGGTGTGGCATCTGACAGGGTTGCCCCCTCAGTGGGACTCTTTGTTACCATGATGCATGCATGGGGATGCCGGCCGTATTGGCAAGCTGCCCACTCGAGTCAGTCACCAAATTGGGGCCTCAACCTCACATTGATTTGTGCCACTGTTGTGAAGCCTGGCAGCCTGGACTGATCTTGGAACACCCGCCAGGTGTGTTCAAATATGTCCAACAAAGGTAGAAGCAAAACATTCCATATGAACAGGGAAAGCCGCTTTGACAAATACTGTTTGCGGAGATCGACACAACAGTGATGTAACCTGGTCTTCAAATGGGCCATCTGAAGACCAGAAACTCCTGCATTGCAAGTATGACAACTTCAGGGATCACTGCGCCCAGGACTGCCTGTGGCACAAGTGTTTCAAGCACAGGACCCAACTTGGGTTCAGCCTGAAGGTTGCTTGACACAACAAGGTCACCACAAGGCAATGCTGCACAGACAACTTGTCTGCATTTGAAGTACGGCATATGGGCCAGCCATGATCACTGGGGTAGACAACAGTGCAATGCATTGACACAAGAGCATTCGGGCCAAGACAAAACACACCACTTGAAAGCAAGCGCTCCGATGGCATTCCACCCTGCTGCAGACATCAAACAGCAGATCTGGATCTGATTAACATCTCAAACTATCACCCCTGTTGTAGAACCTCAACACACAACCACCGTTGGCGACGATTGGAACCACACAATGCCTATCATTTCAGGCAGCAGCTGTTGGGAGAGGTGACCAGCAGCTGCTTCATGACAGATAGCAGCTGGCACATCTAAGCTTATTCTGTGAGCGCCAGACAAAGAACCTGACATGCACCTTATCTTACAATACACAGGGGCAGATGCCGGTGCAGTCGATAACCATAATCACTGTTGCAGTGATCTACCACTAGTGGCGCTGTGGGCACTGGTGGTACCACTGTCAATAAGATCGGTGCTGTGGTGGCAGCACCAGTAGTATCGGGAATAACAATATCCACAGCAGGTATATGCCTCCTGGGTTTGTACTGCCACCCATGAGATTGCTACTTTCAGGGTGACGCACTGCGTCTGCTGTCGGCTGATGAGTGCACTGTATCAGTACCCTCTCAGTTACCTACAGTGCCGATACTGGTACTGCTGCTGTTTGTGCGGCTGCCAGAAGCAGCTGTAGTGTTGCCAGTGGTTTGATTCACTGCTCCATTGCTTGCTGTTACTACAACATTCACTGTGGGCGGCTCCTCATTGCCATACCATGCCCTCACATAGTCCACCAACACCTGGCTGTCAATCTGATCAACATTGCCATCAACCAGCCGCCCACCAATAGCATAACTGATGGCGAGGTAGAAGGGCTGGTCAAAGGGCCATGGTTGCACTTCAAGTCTTGACACCCCAAACACTCGTTCGTCATCAATGTACCACCTCAGATAATCACAGTTCCACTCAAGTTTAAAGTTGTGCCAGCTGAGTGTGTCTTCAGCAAGATCTGTTTCCTCTGCACGCCAGTCGTGCACTCCATTCCTTTGAAACTGGATTACTTGGCTGACCTTAGTGCTGGTGTCCTTGTGCTCCATGATGTCAATCTCACCAGATTTCTGCAGCAGACAGCATCATCAGGATTCACAACATGAGACAATCACAACTGTTATTCCCCACTAAGCAGCAGTGGTGAAGCCAGTATGAAATATGACGGCAACAGGTGTCCTTTCAAGTGCATTTCGGTACACTCAGGAAGCAGACCTATGTTGGGTGCAAGAGCTGGTTTGTGCATGGCATGGCGCCGCACAGTTTCAGATCATGCGCCAGCACATCAACACCAATCGATTGCTCATTGTCAGCTGCTGAAAATGGCAGGCGCCTTCTTGGAGAGCAGATCTGCTCAACAATTTCAAACCAACTTGAAGGTACCAATGGGGATCTTGATGTGCATGTCAATCAGTGTACAACACTATGTAACTCCCGCAAAAAGCCAACTCACCGGCCATACACCATAAGCTCCACATTCATCCGTCAACTCGCATCTAGGAGCTCCCATGGTCTGGTTCTGGGGCTGAGGCAGCAGCAGCAGCCCAGCTCTGTTTCACTTCATTGCTGGCAGCCTCATGCGGGCCTCAATGAACAGAGACGTGCAGTTCTCTGCAGCAATCACAACACAGCACCACACAGCACACTCAGTCACGGTAGTACTACTCCATTGGGGAGATGAGTCACTGTAGTCCTGCTCACAGCAGTGCACAGTTCTGTAGTCCACTGAAGCCTGTGCAAGTAGTGAACTCAAGACTGATTGGAACCAACACTGAGCAGGTGGGCTGCTGATAGCTAACTTAGCTATCGGATACACTTGCCAAATTTATCTTGAAGATAGCTCACCAGTGGATGTTGTGTTGGGCAATCTGGTCTGTGGTGCCTGGAAGATTCTTTTGCTCATGGTCCTCACCCTGCCTGAAGTCCACTGAGTTGTTGCTTGCTTGTAGGGGTCCTGATCTGTGCAGGGGATGGCTGCTGGATGATACACAGCCTGGAGCTCCAGGACAGTGCTGGTGCTGTTTGTGGGGTCGGGTGTGATGTCAACATTGGCCTTCTGTGAAGTAAAGCACTGCAGTTCGCTGTTGCCAAAACCAAGGAAGTTCCAGCCTCGCTCGAGACCATTGCCTGCAGTTGGAATGAAAAGCAACAGATAAACCAGACAGCTTCAAGGTAAGATGCAGATAAGATGTGTTGACCATATCATGGTGTGTGTTACATGTCCAGCCGGTAGCTGGGAGGTAATCATGCTGGTGCCCAGTAAGCACCATGTGGTGTCGGCAGTTCTGTTACTGATTGCAGCACTGACATGTCATATGTACAATGCAATACTCAGGGCACTGTTACAGAGTACCAGGGTGCAGGTTGCCTGACCATTGAGCTGGATCACAATAGACATCAACCTGGAAGTTAGCAGCACAGCCCAAACAGGACTCTGTTGCTGCCATCAGCAGTACAACAGAGCTAAAACATGAAAAGTTGGGAATGACCATGTATGATGATATCGCTGTTTGCAGTCAGCACTGGCATTCATGGGCTGCAAATAGCAACCTACCGAGTTGGTGGCTCCAACTGTTAGGATCTAAAGTGCTGAAATCATCATACCAGCGCTGCAAGCACAACACACAGACATTGAGTTGCCACTGGCAGTGTCATTTGAAAGCACAAGTATCGAAACAAGTTTTATGCTATCGAGCAGTACAAGTGCCACCAAGGTTGAGCTGACATGGGCTCCAGCTATGAGGACTTGCAAGATGTACTGCTTCGTGTATCAAATATGACAGTGCAGGTCACGGTCCATGTAGCAGTGGAAGCTACGCTGCTGCACTGTTCTCAGGCATGCATGGCCAAGTGGTTTTCAGCGGCTGCCGCCAGCAAGAAACTGCCTCAGCACTTTTCTGGGTGGCGGCCCCTTCGAAGCAGCGTATTCAGTATGTTCATATTGTCATTGCAGTCACTTGCTGCACGAGCCAGTTTCTCCTTTCTTTCTTCACTGCGCAGGCAGCAGTCAATGTGATGCTGGCAAGTTTACTGCCATGTGATGTTTACCCCTCTCAGGACACTTTAAGCATCTTTTCAACCAGCACCTTACCGTGGTGACCGGCACCATAGGTGGTAGTGGTGGTACTGGAGGTTTAATCGCAGCACGAGCAGCTGCCTCCGCTGCTTCTCTGTCACGTGGTTGCTGCACTTGGGTGTAATAGACAGGCCCAACTACAGCTGGTACCACAACAACCAGCAGGATGGTGCCCCAAATGAGCATGTTGCGCATCTTCCGCTTGCTGTCAAGGGGTTGTAACTGTCCTGGGTGCAAGGGAGGCGCCTGCTTCTTAGAAGCATTGTCTTTGTCTGCTGTTGAGCCTGAGGTGGCTGTGTCTGTGAGGAGCAGTAACAAGATCTTGCAAGGCTCAGCACTGTATCCGCAATTTGACATATGCAAGTGGGGTGCTGTATAAGCGAAATTGGCATGGAGGAAGATCAAGATGACATCACATCAGGTTGGTGACATTAGCAGACAGAGACCTAGGTTGTTGAGTCAGATGAGGCTACTGAGCAGGAATTGCTGTACGTGGCTCGACATCTTCCTGAGAGAACCACAAAACTCTCTTGACAGCAGGTTGGTGTCACACTGTACTCACCCTTCTGAAGCTTCGGTATGTCGAGGGTCAAGTGGGGGTTGTTATTCACAACCTGTGAATTGTCTCGCTTCTGTACATAGTTCAATTTTTAACATAAGAGTAAGCTGTTTAGTGTCCAAGAAGGGTAGCAGCATCGTACCACGCGCTCTGAGGAGCCACCGTTCGCTGGAAGCCTGAACGAAGGGCAGCTGCCTCTCTTACCTCAGTGTCGTCCTGAGCCAGAGACACAGCCGTGACTGGAGTTGACATGACGAACTGTGGTTTTTTTTGGGGATGGTAGAAGGTAGTGATGATTGGGGGGCTGCCAACGCGTGGCCCCGTACACTTGTGTTTAGCGCTAGTAGCTGGCTTCGCAGGCGGGAGAGTTTCTCCTCGCCAACTGTCCGTGGTTGCGCGGCAGGAAGAATGGTGAACAGTCGGTGGGCTTGAAGCAGGTTGTGTTGATACTGATGACCAGTCCCGTTGCAGAGTGGCCGCCTCGTCGAGGTCGAAGTTAACTGACGCACTGCGCATGCACGTCACGTTGTAAATTGATTTGCCTTGTGCAATCGCACCATGGAGCAGTCGACAGAACAGAATGTGCCCTTACAATAATGCTCAGCTTTGAGCTTGAGATGCACACATGCATTGCGCAATGGCACTGTGCAGGCACACAGACTTGCTCTTGCATGCAGCCGAGCTGTACATGGGCACCTTACAGGTATACACTTGTGTTCGTATCAACTGTACAACTCGTGAGCATGTACATGAAACGGCAGACGACGCTTCACTCTGCTTGCTCAAATGCATGCACTGCCCTAGCTGTCTCATTCCGAGCCAACGATGCAGTGCACTCAGGCTGAGCTTGCACATGACACTACACTGGTACCAGGCAATGACTGCCACACCATGCAGTGTTTGCTGTGCAGGTATAGCCAAACTGCAAAGTTTGTGTCGAGTAAAGCAGGTAGCCCTGGTAGCCCACTTGATGGCTGGCAGTATGGCGCAAACTTGTTCCATAGGGGAGCAGGCGTGTTATGACTCGTGAAAGTGTTTTATGTCGTGATCACATACAGGCCATGCTCTCGCTGTGTTAGACTACTAGATTCAGCACAAATCACAGCAATACAATCTACCATAGCACGTATAGCAATGGCATATTGAAGAAACCCTTTGGTACTGGCTGTCATAACTTGAAGTGCCAACTATGGTGCTGTCCAAAACATTTTCGGAACATTTTCCTATATATGTGCCACCACAGTTGCAGTCATACTCATGACCACCTCAACAGCTGAAAGCACTCCATTAGCTTCTGTGAGATCGCTGTGCAGTTGCTGATGGACCCCAACCAGTAAGGATCTGTTAGCACTCTATTGGGCGAGTAGTACCATATGCACAACGCTCTAAGGCCTGTCCGAACCAATATATACAGGCCATAAGAAATGCTGTCCCTCAGCATACCACACAGCTACACTGCATGTGCCAGATCATGTGAGCAACTATCCCCTTCAGTGCTTAAGTACTGCAAGCTTGCAGCAGCACGCATCCACAAAAACATTGTCAAACTGGCGTTGGTGCAGCTGCTTGTCATGCGATAGCACAAAGCATAATCTGGTGCACATACCAGACTTCATGGACCGCATGACACCACTCTGTAAACATGTGAGGTATGATCCTGTTGCATGAACGCTCATTGTACTGCACTACTTTGGGAATAACATGGCAAATACAGAGCTAACATCAGCTTTTGTCTTCCATGCATGCAAACAAGCAAGCAAGCAAGCACTACACGCTGATGATGATGATGGCATTCATGTAGGGCTCCCTGTCAACCTTGGTTTGCAAGCATCCTTGGCTTACAACCATAACATGGCTGCATGATCATATTATTGACTGCAACGCATAGCTCAACTCTCCTGACTTATTGCACCCTTCCAAACTGTGCTTGAACAATGAAGTGAGAGTGTGCTTTTGTCGCTGTTGCCCACAAAGAAAAAAGCCAGCACAGCAGCTACACCACATTTGCACTGACGTAACAACAGACCAATACTGTGCACAATCTGCCCGACAACCCACTTTAAAAAGCCGCATACAACGTCCAATGGCTGCAACACAGTAAGCACAACATGATTACATAGACCTGGCAGCCCAGTTGACACTGTCAGCAACTTGACAAAATTGAAATCTCACCACACACACAACACCAACAGCAACAGAGGCTGATGATAATGCATCTGTTGACAGCTCCCTCCTGATCCCATTTGCTGTACAAGCACCATACCCTTGTCTCGCTAAGGTTGTCACAATGGACCTGGTACACTCTCCCCAGTAATTACATATTGTATTCTGGCTGTATCTACACAATTGCCAGTACACAACCTGCATACCATGCTACAAGGCAATCTCATCATACACAGCAATGGTGTTGATGGACACCGCTATTGATCTGTATGCTGCATGTGCTGGACTGCAGCGTATGAGATTCACAGGCGCAAACGTGCTGCCATCCCTCTCCAGCAGGACATGGTGATAAGCATGGCCACAGATATCTCTAGCTGTGGGGACAGCATGCCATCCCTGGTCACCTCCAACACTGTTTCTGCATCAACAAAGAAGTTGGACACCAACCAGCTATAGCCAATGATTGCCACCACCATAGATGCAGCCCAAGTGATCATGGCATTGACCACTGCTTGAAAGATGGGCCAGCCCAAGGCATTGCTGAGAGGGTTCTCATCAGGATCTGCAGCAACAACGCCATTTCACGAGCATCATTGCAGGCAGCAGTAGACAATGCGTACCTAAGACACCGCTATTTGGTTTTAGAAACATTACCTGCTGACAAGGATGAATTGGCTGCTACAGGGCAGTCGCTGAACAAATGAACACTTACACTTCATCTGCCAGGTGCAATACTCTTGACAACTGCATCCCCACAAGCAAGATAGGAGTCCATGCATCCTGACTTAGCAACAACATAAGCCACAGGTCACTGACCTGGCTCCATGCTGTAATCTCCTAGCAGGGCGCCAGCAATAATCCAGCTTGTAACAGCTACACCCGCGAGAGCAGGTAACTGCTCTACTGGAATCCGCTCAGAGGATGCTTCAGTTGCTATCAGCATGACAGCATCGCCAAGTATCAAGGTGCCATCGAGAAACCTGTTCAGAAAGGGAGTTTCTCTGATAAACTGCTCCAGCTGGCTCATCTGTTGATTGCTACCCCTGCCAGGACTACTGCTACTGCTGTTGCGGGTGCTGGGAGTGCGCCTGCTAGAAGCTGTGCTGCTACTGCTTGCGGGACTGCTGCGCTTGGTATCCTTATCACCTCCACCACTCTTTGTTCTGCGTGCCAGGCAGGTCAACCCTCTACTGCGGCTGCGGAGATATGCTGCTGAAGCAGCTGTCGATCGCCCTGAGCCCCACCACAGGTGGTGAGGACATCTATGCAGGGACATGATTGCAGCTTTTGTTGACTGAAGCTGGCACTAAGTAGGCCCGGTGTACAGAGCAAAGCCTCCCAATCTGCAAGCCAACATACCCAAGTATGTTGTCAACAATTGGTCAATGTGCGGTGCTGTTTATTGCTGCTAGTCCTTAGACTGAAGTCAGAGTGTGGCGCAGGTACCGTCCGATGCGCTGTATATTGCAGCTAACCAGCCGCAGCAGGCGGATCTTGTTGTCACGGTTACCTGCTTACTAAGCAAGTGCTGTTTCCTGCGCCTTACGGGCTGCACTGACGAGGGGTTCTTGACCAATCTGCTCACTTATAACACAATGTCAGAACACATGCACATCTAAAGCGCTTTGCTGCAACCACCCTGCCTCGAAACAACAGCAGTGTCGCACTCAGGCGTCGTTTGAAACATCCACTTGCAAGGGCACAGCTGGTCAACAGCTATTATTACATGAATAGGTCGTGCTAAGGAATATGCAATACATTGCGTGTATCGGCGCTTTCAGCATAAGGATTGATGTCACTTCTTGTTGGCCAGCAACCTGTCGGCACAGCATAGGCGACTCACAATCAATGCTATTCACGCAACAACACGGCTGTGCTTCCCTCTGCGCAGATCTCGAACTGCTGTTTGATCAACCCTACCTGCAACTAACTTATAACAAAGGTTTTGAATAAGTATTGTGCTTGCATGCCGATCGCTGCCTAATTACGACTTCGCATGCCACTTCAGCTGAAGTCTTGATCAGCGCATCAGCCAGTTCGCCTGCTCTTCACGAACAGCTGTCACCTGTGCAACATCAGGCCGCACCATCAACCTGCCGTGGTTGCGCAAATGTTCTTTCAACATACTTATATCTATGTATGTAGAAACCAACAGCCCATAGCGGGCGCAAGGCTGTCGACTACAACAACTCAACAACCAAGCCATGCATCTCCCAATGTGCTGACAACGCTTTTAGAATATTAACATAGATAGGTGAGCACGATAGAACCGGCCGTGGCTGCCAACGCGCCCATCACCCCAAGTTGTAAACCAGCACACCTTCAATGAAGTATGTCGAGGACGGGTCTCATCACTACAGGTGTTGTGCGTCCTCTTGCAGAATGTCTTCAGTGTCGACGATGAGTGTGGACGCTGGCAACAAAAGCATCAGCTCCCATAGACTGGACACCATCACCCCAGACAGCCTCACCCCACAGTCTGGGTCTCCAGACTCAGCACAAGGCTATTCTCCACATTCACAGCCTTTTGCTCAAAGGCCCACAAGCCTTACCAGTGCTGGGGCAGCTGTACGGCAGTCTGCATCTACGTTACCCTCACCACCCCCATTCACTCCCTGCCTGGACTCCAGAACAGAGCAAGCCTCACCTGTGGCGTTTGCCAACTACTCAGCCAGCAGCTGCGGTAGCCAGGACCCCTCCACGGAAACACCAGGAGTGACATCAGCCTGGGCTACAAGCAGTACAAAGCCAAAGCAGCAGCAAGCAGAGAGTTTCGCATTTCCTGCTCATGGAACTACCGCGGCATCCTCCCCAGATGTGGACCACTTCCAGGCAACTTCCAACGTAGGTTATGAGATACAAGTACAGCAGGCAGCTTGTTGCCTGCACATAGTTACAGTACTCTGTACATCAGGAATGCCATCGTCCATCTGCATGTCACTGTTTCATCCTTACCTCAGACTTCACAGGCATATCCTGCATATCCACAGGTAACTCCACCACCACCTGCTGCCTTGCTGGACCGTGCATCACAGGGCATAACAACATCAGCAGAGGCTGATGCAGCTTCGGAGTGCAGCGAGACAGCATCACGCAGCAGTGTGACAAGTAGAGGCAGTAGCAGGCGTTTTGATGGTCAGAGCCCTGGAGACTTGCTGCGAAAGGCGAAGGTCATTTTTGAAAAGCGTGCTGCAATTGGTAAGTGCTCTTCAATCTGTAGTACGATGCTTAAGACAGATGCTCGATGCCTGTATGGAACCAGGCAGAGGCGCTTATTCTGAGCGTTGTTCAGCCCTTGGTTTAAATCAACACATGTGTCTTGTGCGTTCTGTTGCTGTTCGGGCAGAGGGTAGCTCACGTTTGCGACACAACAAGAAGCTAACTATCAAAACACCCCTGGACAAGGGCATCCCAGCAACAGTTACTCCGCACAACACACCCATGGATGTGCAGCTTGCCCATCATGGTGACCAGGCATCAGTGTTGGAATCTCCAGCTGTGTGTGCAGGAGATGTCACTGCTGCTGACACACCAGGCAGTGTGACAGGCCCTGTTTCTGCCCCCCTGGAGAGTCCAGATGACAGAAAAATACTGAGCAGCTCAAAGGTGAACCGAGTTGCTGTGGTTAAGCGCTGTGGCTTGTTTGTGCATATTGCAGGTTCCAGCAACAGCTGTTTACTGTTAGAAATTTTTCTGTCTTGTTTGTCCTCTGCCCATTCAAATTTGAATCAATTTCACTCAGGTAAGAAAATGAGCAACTGAGCAAAAGAGGACACTGACAGATGGATTTGATCTGTCCTCAGGTACCGTCACCACCAGACAGTGCCGTGAGTGTCGTCTCTATTGGAAGTGTGTGCCCAACAGCAGATGTAGGAAGAAAGCTGGACTTCTCCAGTAAGTTCATGGCTGACGGCAAGCGCTCACTTGGGAATGAGACAACAAATGTTATCATAGCATGAACCAGACTGCCTCTGGTATCCTGAAACTACTCGCATGCTGTTCAGCTGCATCAGCACTTACCCTTGCGCTCTATTGAGAGCGATTCTTTTTCAACTGCCGCTGCTACTGGAATAGCAGCTATGCCCACACCAGCAGACCCTGAAGTCACTGGTGGAAGCAGCAGCCCCTCAGCTTGCAGTCCTGTGCCCTTGAATCAGTTTGCAAACAGCATGGAAGATTCTGTGACCAAAAGAAATTTGAACACAGTACTAGATGACATGCGTGAGCAGGAGACGTTCCTCTTCACGGCAACAGGTAGCCCAGCTGTCCTCAGTAAGCAAGCATGCACATGTCCAGTTTACAGCACAACACCATAGCCCATATGCTTGGTCAGATGAGCACTGTGTGCAACTTTCATACTGACAGCAAGAGGTTGAATTCTTCGATGAGGATGCATATGTAGTCCAGTCGGCTGCCTTACTGCATCACTAAGTGTTTGCTAATAGGTACACAATTGTGGCTTGGGTTCCCTTCTGCATACAAAGCAGTCACTTGCTGTCCTTACCTGTTTGGCTGCAGACATGGCAGAAGAACCTGACCTCGCATCAGCATTTGCGGGACCTGTGTCACCCAAGAAAGCTCCTAGTGGCTGGTTGAATTGGTCTGCCCACGCCCTGTTGTATACTCTGGCATTTGTTGGAGTGTGTACGGCTGGATTCCTGGCAGTGGAGTTGCTGCCACCTGGCACAAGTGGCCCTGGCATGATGTGCACACCCTACGATGCACAGGCATGTTTGGCAGCCCATAGAGCCTATTGGGCTTCTGACGCTGGTCCCAGGGACCTGCCTCGCTGGAGAGTGGTGATTAAGCAAATCAAGTGGCACATGCAGGATGCATGGGACAGCTTGATACTGCGCAAGATGCCTGCAGGAGTGACTGAAGCTGACCTGGTCAAACCCTTTATATCACGTATCACAGAGAAACAGCAGCAAGAGATGCCTATTGAGCTTGCACAGCAGCTGTTTGGCGACATGTCTGCTGTTGCCGTGCCACCTATCATTGCCGCCAGGCTTGAGGCAGATCAAGTAGCTGTCACAGCACAGCAACTTCCTGAAGAGCTGGTAGCAGTGACTGGAGCACAGCTTGTATTGCCAGAGCAGCACGAAAAGCAGCAACACGCAGATGCACAGCCTGCTGCAGAGCAGGAGCAGACAGCGCCTGCCACTGATACAGCAGGGGATGAGACAGATGGTCAGTATGCAGCAACACAGATAGCTCTTGAGGGCAATGTGGACGAAGCAGTACTAAGTGACCAATCGCCACTTGACGCAGCTTATGTTGAGCAGTATGAGGCACCAGAGGCAGATCTGGAGCCACAAGAGCAGCAAGCGTTGCTGGTCCCTGATAGCACTGAGCAGGACAGCAATTCAGCTGATGCTCATCAGCAAGATGTGTCTGACGTCATTGAGGTTGCTGTGGCAAAAACAGAGGAGCCAACTTTAATGGTTGAGGCTAATATAGAACCACCTCTACAAGCTGCAGCAGCTGCACCAACCGAACAGAGGCCAGCAGCAGGAGCATGGGAAGAGCAGGAGCTGGATGCAGCAGCTCTGGTGGCAGAAACACCTGGAGAGCCTGCGGCACAGCTGGATGCTGCAGCTGCACAGCCTGAGACATCAGCAGCGTCAGAGGGACAGCTTCAGACTTTATTCAACGCACGGCCTGGCCTTCAGGAACAGCTTGAGGCTGCTTCTGAGCTCTCTGTGACAGCTAATGTTGCACCTGAGGAGCGCGACTTGAACTCAGAGCTCAGCAGTCACTCAGCTCTATCGAATGATCAGGTGATAGTCGAGCAAGCTGTCAACAAGTCAGCAGGATTGCATTACCTGGTAAGTTGAATTACTTGTAACTACCCTGTTGCCACACCTACTGCCTGTCGATGGCTGCTTCTGTGCCTGATGCTGTGCAACTGGAGTTGTTCCCTCATTGTGACATGGGCTGCCTTCATATGATCCTCTGCGCACGGTTTTGAAAGCATTCGGTCTTGTTCATGATGATGGCTTCTGATGCATGTGTCAAGAGATCACTTCACTGCTCTCTGGTTGCAGGTTGGTGTTGTCGCTGCAACTCTGCTGTCCATCATAGCCTGCTTTGCTTTGCGCGCGGTTACTGTTGGCATGCGGTTCCCAACAGCAACTGCTGTCAGTCAAATAGAGCCCAGTGAGGATGTTGCCGGTGGAGTTGACCTGACTGCTGAGCATGAAGCAGGAGAGCAAGAAGCAGCAGAGCAAGAAGCAGCTCAGCCTCTGGAAGCTGCTCTAGTTGATGGGTTGCCAGCTGAAGAAGAGCAGGGCGGTATACTCACTGATGAAGAGTGGGAGCCGCAGGCACAAAGCACTCCAAAGCACACATCAGCTGCAGCCCTTTTAGATGCAGCAATAACAGCCGGCGCCTCCACGGTGGAGAAGGTGCACAAGGTGCTGCGTTTCAAGGTGCGCATACCAGTATTGTCTTGTGCTGTGCAACTACTGGTGGTTTTTTATGACATCTCTTTGCTGTGACCTGGTCATCATGTCCATAGCACTGTGTGCCCTGTCGTTCCAAGACCTCATATATTCCCCACCGATTCCTGCAGGAAACGCCGTCACCAATCCAATACTACTCAGCAGATAGACAAACAGCAGCACAGCGGACACCCAGGGCAGCAGCTACACGTTCATCAGGCCGTACACCCAGGGCTGCTAGTAGCCGTAGGACACGGTCAACGGTTGCTGCTGAGCAAGATGATGGAGAAGAGGTGCAGCAGGCAGCACCTGTCAGCACTGGAAAAGGTCGTAAGACAACAAGAGGTGAGGACTGCATGCATGCAAAGCATTGATGCACATATCTTCCCTTGCTGGAGTGCTGCCTGCTTCACCATGATCAAGAATACAGAACAGGGAGTGTAACTACAGGTACCAGTGAACAGTGTGAATGAGGCGCATCCGTGCGTTGTATCTCTTTGTGCTCTTATGCTCATCGTTGTATGTTTGCGATCCCAGGTCGTAAGAGCACTGCGTTGCCTGAGGTACCTGAGAACATGCCAGCAGACGATGGTGCACTGCTGTCAGATGAGGAGCTGCAGGTTAAAGAATCCTCACGGGGTCGCCGCAGTCAGAAAATGGCAGCAGAACCAGAGCTTGAGGTGGCGTCTGGCAAAGGACGTCGCCGACTGTCTGCTCCTACAGCATCAGAAGCAGCCGAGGCAACCACACCAGCGCGCACAACAAGGCGCGGTAGCAGGACGTCGCAGGGGTGATAGTTTACAGCTGCTGATGGGCCCTGAGCATAAATGTTGGCAGCTGTGCAGTAGTTGTGCATAGGCGCATCCAATCAGACCGGCAGACAACGCAGGGCAGAAACGCATAGGCATAGGCACTTTTATCGCCGGGAGTCTGGCTACCTTACTGTCTAGAGCAACCAGCTTCTGTGGTGCTTTTGATTACTGTGGTTGAGCCTGAAGTACTGTTGACAGCTGACTGACTCTTCGTGGTTCCTGACATGTGATTAACAGCTGTTGGTGGTGAGTGTCCAAAACTTGACAACTTATACACATGGTGAAGGCTACTCATACGACTTTGAGCAACATCTGCGTGCTGACTCTGATATGATCAGCTTTGTGATCCAGTGCTACAGTTTTTGCAGTTTACAGCATGTGTCTTATGAGGCCTGCAGGAGGTGACTCACTCTCTTAGATGGCATATCTTCAAGCATCAGCATACTATCGGCATTTCCCTCAGGGAATCATGCCCAAGGGCCATATGGCAGGAGTGGGTAAACTTGTTTGTTTGTTGTCGAAAGGATCAGCAGGCCTACATGTCACTTTCTGCACCCTGCATGGGAGTTATCTGACATTGGCTAAAGACGATTAACTTTGGTTTTGTTTGCTCAAGAACGTCAAGATAACATGGCGGGGAGCTGTTGCTGCTACTCAATTGTACCTACACCTTATGTGAAGGATGTAAAGGACTCTGGTACCCCCAAGAGCGTTATCTGCTTCAGCCGAATAATGAGGGAAACAGTAGACCTCACTGACTGGGGCAGTCTATGTTGTTTGATATCCGATATGCGGCATTCAAAGAGGTACTTGAAGGCTTCTGCATGCGTGCACCAAGTGGAAATTTGCGAAATTGAATGGATAATGACAAGATTGCAAGCAACCCACGTTATGCCTCAAGCAAGGCTTGAGCACAACTTGGTCAACTGAGTGGTGCCAAAACCCTGGATCTGCCGCATTGAGATTCAACTGCCAGTTGATAGTCGTCAGGTCGTGGCGCGAGTTTGAAAGTTACATAAGTAACGTTAGCCCGTTCAAATATGTGTGAGCCATTGGAGTCAAACTGACATCTAGACCATGAATCAGAATCTGCGTCCTCTGGGTGCATAACCCATGATCACGTCCTGGGCCTCTTTGCAACAGGACTGCAGTTCTCAACCTCTGCTTGCTGCTCCTTCTGTGCATTTGAGGGCTGCCGGCCTGCAAACGCTACTGCTTCAGGCACTCTGAATGTGACGCATAACATCAACTTGTTGGGTGCCACATCTCGAACGACATGTATCTGGGGTTGTGCGTCCAGCTTACCGCCGAGGGCTGCTTCTATCCGGGCTATGACATCTGCAAAGACAACAGGTGAAGATGCAGCCAAGACGCAATCATTGCCACAGTGCTACTATGCTGTAGGCATTACTATCCACTCCTGCTTGCACTGTTATGAATTATCAAGCAAAGAATAAGAGCTACTTCCACTGGCGTTTCAACCAGGGCAGTGAAATCAGCAGATAGTGTAGGTCTGCAACCTGCTTTACAACCAACTGGCCTGGGCTTTGTACCTGCTTCAGCTTCGTTCTTCTTGAAGGTGTAAACATGCACCAGTGGCAGCCGCCCTTTCCAGGTGTCAGGGTCAAAGGCTCCGTGGAAAGCATCCAGAAACTCAACAGCTGACGCTGGCAGGTTCATGATTGCATGATGAAACAGTAGACCACCAGCTTGAGGTCTGAAACCCTGGGGTACGGGAGGAGGGACAGCAGGAACAAGGTTGGGTTTGTGTGAGCGCTGCCGCTGCTGCTCCTGCTGCTGCTGATGTTGTTGTTGTTGCTGCTGCTGCTGCTGCTTTGGCTGTTCAGCTGAGTCTGCTGTGCCAGGCTGTTGCCCGTCTGGCCGGCTGCATCCTGTCTGTTGCTCCTGCTCAGGGTGCTGCTGCAGCAACTGCTGCTGCTGCTGCTGCTGGGTACATTCAGGCTCTTGCTGCTGCTGCTGCTGCTGCTCGTCTGCTGCTGAACTCTGTTGCGCTGCTTCTGCAGGTAATAGCTGCTGGATGGGTCCACCTGGGGTTGCCAACAGCAGTCTTACAAACTGTCTTCCATCCATGTTGAAGGGCAGGACCTTCTCTGACACTCTGTTGAGCTGTATGTTGACATTCAAGTACTTTGCGCTCTCTGGGTTTAGGTCATTAGCATACACCTGCAGCATTAATAGTGTCAAGGGAGAAACAGGGGTCAGGATCTGCTGATAGATCCCACTTTGACAACAACAACCCACACAAGCTGTCGTTTCTTATTCATACTGCCATGTTGATACAGACAGTTTGCAGAGCTCAGTCACATGACTCCAGGAGCAGCAGCAGGAGCCACCAAAACACCAATGTACTGTATCCCAAGGAAGGTACAGAAGCTAATCAATTAGGCACCCAGGCTTCCTTGTGGTTCCTCTTTTCCTCCTTTAAGACTTACCCTGCAGCCCTTCACTCCTGCTGGCACTGCAAATGGTCCAATACCCGCCATGATATCAACAACAACCTCGCCAGGCTGAAAGCTCGTTACCAGTCGCTTGTGCTCGCTCTCTAATCTGGAGTTCCAGTAGACCTGAAGAAGCCACATAGTCAGCAACCACAAAGTCAGCATGATACACAGTGGGACAGCCACATGTCAACACTTGAACAGCAGTGGTGTGTTTAAGGAGACTTGTGGTTGGATGAAAAATATTCTGCTGTTCCTGCAAAGCAGACACTGTATAGATTCCTGCAGTAGTGATCAACGTAGTAGATGCATTGGGCATGGCCCACAAGCTGCATGATTTGCAAATGGGGCTTGGCTTGAACACCAGTTCCTGCAAAAGGCTGCAGACACAAGAGACTACGTTGCTTTCACAAGAGCCAAGCAGCATAGCATCTGCTCTCACCTTTGAAAAGTCCAACCTAAAGCGCACTCCATGTTGTGACACCTCTGTATCAAACTGCTGCTCACCCGCAATCACCTCCATCTGAAACACACGGAACTCATTCTCAATGGTACCAACCTGCACAGACAACGTAACAGTGGAGGGGATCAGCCAGCTGAGTAGCACCAGTGCTTAAAACAACGCTCATGATCAGGTTCATCACACAAGGTATGTATTACCCTGATTTCGTATTGACCCTATCAGTAGTAAATTACGTTGATATCCAAGAGCCTCATGATGAGTTTATAACAACACCAGAGTAGCCATGTCAGTAACATTCACTGAACATACTATGCCTGAGCAATATACCTTGTTGATCACTGTCCTGATGGAGGGGTTTTTGTCCATGATGACCTGGCCAATGATATTCTTGTACGGTAGCTGTTCCTCTCTGAGGTTCAGGTGTGCAATGTGACCAATGGACTCGAATGACGTGGGAACATCAACACCAGCAGGCAGCAGCTTCTGCAGGAATATCCGCCACCATGACATATGAATACATGTGTTGCGAGTGTTGGATAGGGTGAATTCAAGAGGACAGCAAG
The DNA here is from genome assembly GCA_001630525.1 of Coelastrella sp. M60. Taxonomy (NCBI): domain Eukaryota; kingdom Viridiplantae; phylum Chlorophyta; class Chlorophyceae; order Sphaeropleales; family Scenedesmaceae; genus Coelastrella; species Coelastrella sp. M60. The sequence continues at coordinate 11,839 of LWCB01013000.1, read as the reverse complement.
ATGCTACTATCATGACCATCAAGACACTCGCTGCATGCCAAGGGAAGGAGATGTGCAGATGTAGAAGAAGCATGCTGTACAGGCGCTAAGCCCGCTTCTGCTGTTTGCTGATTTAGTGCATGCTGCCTCACCCTCAGTATGGCATCTGCTGAGAAGTGGTGATACTCCAGCTGCACGTCATGACTGACAACCTCGTAAGTATTGAGCTGCTGCAGGACTGACTGGATCTCAGGATTGAGGGCTGTAGACAACCACAGCAACAGCAGTGGCAGAGCTCAGGTACACAAACGCAATGAAGCTGGGCGGCAGAAACAACATGATACTGTCAGACAGGTGTGGCTGACACTGTAGGCTATTGCTCTGTCTGCTGCAGGCCGTGCAACCATACACTACTGCCCATTCTTTGGTCATCAAGTATTGCAGCCTGTGATTGTTGGCGAAACGGAAGGTCAGGAACAGCTGTGAGCTGCTGGGTTCTGCAAGGCAATGCTGCAGCTGTAGGGCTGCTTGATCCTGTCTCATTGCTGCATGGCAACGGCCTGTACCTGTTGGATCTATGGACTCTTTCAAAAGCAGCAGGCGAACATCAGTACGATCACCATCATGAACAATGCACTTGGTCTTTGGAAGGTCAAAGGTGTACCTGCAGTGCAACCATGAGCTGCTAATGGTCCCAACATGTTAAACAAGTTGAGTGGTCTAGGTGCATTTAGTATGGCTGCTGCTTGTAACTGCAGTGAGGCATACTGAGCATGTAATTCTTGCTATCCAGCAGAGCAGCAGCAGTAGCAGACGCCAGCACCATGCCCTGACCGGCCTGTCTGCATTTGGTCCAGTCATGTTACAGGCCTTTATCAACAAATAGAGCGCGTCGCACCCCCTGAGCTTCTTCATCAAATCATTGCAGCTCTTGGTGGGCACCCGAACTGCTGGGACCCTGACGACCTGTTTGAACGCCGTGCGATCCAGCTGAGCCAACACAGGTTGTGACATGGCAAGCACAGCCCTAGAGTATGCAAACATCAAAGATGTGGTGTACTGCAACAGTACATGCCGCCCAAGCGTGCGCACTGCTGTCGTTGCGTGACGGCAAGGTGGCCTATAGGCGAACAGAACGCTTACAAAACATGCTCATAACATCGCTGTTTGCGTACACGAAGATGCGCTACCGACAGTGAGCAAGGATTTTGGACAGTGATGTTACCGCACTTCTGTCATTGCTGTCCTATGTTACCTGATGGCTTGATACTACTTAAGGAAACTCGGCCGATCATCAAATTGCTGGTAGAGCAGCTGTAGTGTTCAGACCTCCAGGTTACAGCTGACTAATGTAGCACTGCACACCCCACAATTGCAGACCACCACCTTCTGTAGCAGTACGGCAACTCCCACTGGCCGCTTGATGATACAGTTTATCCTCAAAGTTTCATGTCCATCACGTCAACATCTTGCAAGACTTTGGTCACGGACGCTAGCAAGGGCCCAGTCAAGGAATACTTTGCTCTAGTCCATTGGCATGAGGACGAAAAACACTTTGACCTCAGCTTGACAGACGGGGAGAATGCATGGGCTGCGTCAGGTGACAAACAGTACCTCTGGAGATTGCTTTATAACTCTGCAGCAGATATACAGCAGAACCCAGAAGTTGACGATACCATGCTGCAGTTCTCCTGCATGAACCCACTGATGCATCCAGCATCCTTTGTTTCACTCAACAGCACCACCCCCACAATCATCAGATGTTGCAATCATTCAATGGATTTACAATATCAACCGCACTTTGCTGCAGGTTGCAGCGTAACACACCCATTGCATGTGAGCAATGAGACAGCCTGGAGCAGGTGCAAGACAGCCCTCTCAGACGTTTCCGAAGTTGCAGCTGCTGACTGCATCTTTTGGACCTTAGAACAACCCCAGAAGGCTGACGACGGCAGTAGCCAGTTGCAATTGGTCTGGGGCTGGGGCAGCAGCTTGCAGGGCAGGGAGGTGATGCGTGTTGTGCCCTGGCTGGACAAGCAAGAAGATGCAGCAGCTGCCATTATAAGTATGATGCGGCACCTACTCACCACTCACACTCTTATGAAGGTGAGCAGCAAGGCCGCAGGAGTACTTCATGTCAGCAGGATGCGTTGCTTATAGCCTCTGAGCATGGTGTGTGGGCTGCGCCAGCATACTCAGCCAACTGTGCTGCACTAGGTCGATGAGGTCTGCTGTGCTTGCAGACTGCTGTTGTGGAATGTGAGCAATCTCAGCAGCAGTTGGGGCGCTCATTAGCAGAGAAAGAGGCTCTTCTGAGGCAAACAGCTGAAGCCCGTCAGGAGCAAGAGAAGGTCCTTTTTGCCAAGGTGAGAGCTAGATACCACTGGCAGTGCCGGGCAATAACCACCACAGCAATGAGCTTGCATCTACTGCTGTTGTCATTGGCTGGCTCGTCAACACTTGCAAATATCACAGATCTGAACAGTTGGCATACCGCTCTCGCCCAACCGCCCCCCCCCCCCCTCGTGGTCCAGTTGCTTGCTTTGATGGCAGAGGGACAGAGTTATTGTAGCAAGGCTGATGAGCTTGCCTGAGCACTGCTAATCACAATGCTGTGTTGCTGTAGTTTGCAATTTTGCTCAATAAGAAGACTGAGCGCATAGCAGAGTTGACACAGACACTGCAGCGACAGCAGGAAAGACTGGATCGACTCCAGGCAAGTAGGCTGTGGTGTCACCTACACACAGGCTGCTTTTGTGATCATGCGTCCACGTGAATGCTGGGACTGCTGGCTGTGATTCTGCAACCAGAGATCAGCATTTGGGGTGGCTGAAGAAACATTGACCAGTGTCCCTTTTGTTATATGTTTATAACAAGCTCTGCATACCCAGGTGGCCTGCACGCGCCTGTGGTTATCTAATGCTGTACGACATGGCAGCTGCCGCTGAATATGATACCTTCAAAGTGATTGCGCTGCTGAGCATGCCTTGGTCAGGGTTGTACCTATTGATTATATCAATTTGCCTGCTGTTGCCAAATACTGTTGTCCACTGTTGAGCTGAGTTTGCGCATTAATGCCGCATTCAGGGTACTGAAGAACATGACACCGATGATGAGGCTCAAGAGGCAGCAGCACTGTATGAAGCTGAGACAGACGACGAGTCAGATGAGCAGCCAGCAAAACAACTCATGGCATCAGCTCACAACTTACGGGATTCAGCTACACGCAATGGTGGCAGGGACAAAGCCAGTCAAGGTGAACCAGGCACAACAGCAGGCCACACAGAAGGTGTGGCAGATGCTGCCCTGGCTCCACCAGTAAGTGTGCCTGATGACCAACCTACTCAGCCCTTGGACGCAAATATCAGAGCGGAGCTGGACCTGCAGCATCGGCAGCGGCTACAGCAACAAGTACAAACTGTTGGCAGCTTGCAGCAACATGACAGGCAAGATATGGCGGTTGCTGTCGACAATTCAGGTGCACCTGCTGTCATGCCTGATAGTAACCCCACATATACCAAGCAGCGAGCAGTTTCTCCAGAACCATTGCTTGCGCTTGCAGCGCCAGTTGTGCCTACAGCGACTGACATCCAAGCTGTGCATGCGACACAACCGCGGGTTGGCGGAGTCAAACGCAGGATAGCGAGATGACAGTCAGTTATTGCATTTGCCATGCAATTTGTATCGGCGGGTGAGGATATACGCCTTGAAGCGTGAAGGACGCTCTTTACAGACTTCAGGCAAGCTGCGAGGCACGGGTGACTGTTCGTTCACCTTGTACAGTGGAAACTGGAATCTTAAATATGTAGTTGGATATATGTAGTTGGATAGGTAGCGTGCAGCCTCAATGCAGGAGCACTGTACCAGCTGCAGCTGCGCAAACATCGCTCCGTTGGCCAATTGCAGCCTAGAATCGACATGTGGCGGTCATGTATGAAATTATCCACCAGGTGATGGTTCTTAAATTGGCCGTCAGCCTTCAATCTGGAGGTCGGTGCCGCTTGCAAAGATCATGTACAACCAAACAAACCAATTCCGCAAGTGTTTGATGGCCGTGTGTCGTCTCTTTAGAGGGCCTTTAGAGGACCTTGCCGCCGATCTGGACCAACGGGAGTACCAACACAAGTATGGATCTGGACCAACGACGGGACCAATGGTTGCGCAGTGACAACTAAGTGTCTGAGATTCGCGGGCGTATTCATTGGTGTCGGAATGAAAACAACACAATTCCGGGTTCCAGCAGGAAAAATAACCGAATCATTAAAACGAGACGATCCTCAGTTTGTGATATAACCCAGCAAGCTACAGATATACAACAATTGAAAATGGGTTGTAGCTGATTTTACAGCAGCCTGATGAACACAAAACACGATCCACACAAGTAGGCGACCGGGCTTCTGACGCCCTTCCAAATCCGCGGAATCGGCGGTACCACGGCGGTGCCGCTGGAGCCAGTTTTCGCTAAAATTGGATCACTGGGTAGGCTACCATCATATTCAATCGGCGTTCTAGTCTGCAATCCGCACATTCAACGTATCTCCAACCAATTAAACTGACAGTTGATCGGATTCTGTGGGCGTACACGCTTCTTTACAGAAAGGAAAAGGCAAGTGTGGTTTTATTCGCCAGCCATGAGGGCTTTATCGCTCTGGCTGCCCGTACTTCTTGGGCTGGCGGTCCTGTTGCAAGGGGGAAGTGCTAGAGAACTCTCGCAGTTCCAGCTGCTCAGGCGTCTGCAAGTTTCCATAGCTGTGGAGGGAACGTGCCGAGATGCTGCGCTGATTGGTTTCAACCGCGTCTTCGCAAACAGCGTCGCTGCTGATGTACGAGCGGCCACCCCAAGCACCGTAAGGATCACTGGCCAGATCCTTGGATGCCGAAACGTTAGGAGCGCCAACCCGGTGAGCTGCCTTTGACTCACATGCTTGATATCAGCGAGCCATGGCGCCTCGGCGTGCCTTGCGTGTTGTCGCAGCTGCCGTTCATGTTGCGCTGTTTCAATCAGCTGTAGCACCCATCCGTGCGCTGTTTGCTGGGTAGCATCAACCAATTATGAAGAAGACTGCGTTATTTTTTCATGCCTGACATATCTGGCTGGTTGTCTACGTGCAGAACGATAACCGGGCCTTTGCTGCGTTCATAGCAAGAGTCGACTGGAGATCGTCTTCTGATGCCGCACAGTTGAGACTGTTCCGGGATGCAAACCGCTTCCGCACTTCATGCCGCGTTGGCATCTCTGCGGACGTCTTCCCTACTGTCTTCAATGCTGTCAGGGCTGCTGGCAAGACCATTGCTGCAAATGGTGAGCAATTGGGCAGATCCACCTCCCAGGTACCACTACACGTGCAACGCAATACTGAGCTTGACATATCCTTCAACACGTAACATACATGTATCCCTTATGGAATGTCATGGGCCGGCTCGATGCCTCACAGCATGCGTACGCTGTGACATACATAGCCAATAACTGACTTGTGTCCTTGGTACTGTCTTTGTGTGCAGCTGGTAGCAGGTCTGCCATCGTGATGCCTTATGTGACCCCTTGTGGAAGGTCCCCTACCCCCACTCCCTCACCATCAACACCCTTGTCCCCATCACCATCACCGTCATCGCCGTCCCCTTCACCTGTTCCTGTGGATTGTGTTGGAGCCTGGTAAGTCGTGGTTCAGCCACAACAGGTGCCACATGTAGCTGAACTGCTGCTGCATGGCAGCCAATCTGGCATGGGTATGCATGCTGTGCTCGTGGCAGAACTGTCTTTATGCAGATGACTGTGTTCTGCTCAGCTGTGTGATGTCATTTTGAGAGGATCTCCAGAGCAATTGCCTGGGAAGTGTTTGTTACGCCTGCATGCCCTACTACTGCTCGCAGGTCTGAGTACTCTGCCTGCAATGTGACTGCATGTGGTCAGTCTGGATTCAAGACTTCTACTTACAACATCACAACACCTGCTGCTAATGGTGGCAGACCATGTGAAGCCAGCCAGGGTGCGGTGCGCCTGCTGGCCTGCAACACAACAGCTTGCCCACCACCACCGGTAGGTATCAAGAGCACCTGGCATCAAGCTGCTTGTTAATCGACCTGGTTGTCTGCAACCCGCCACAGTGCTATCTGCTGGATTGCCAAATGGCAGGAACATGTGAAGGTGCATGACCAGGTTCTGTGTGTGCTGCTTCTCAACCAACATGTGGCATGTACCTCCCTGTTGATGTGCAGGCCAACTGCACACTCATTCCCGACAGCCAGCTGGATGCTGCTGAGAACAAGTGCAAGTGCACCAAGACAGGCTTCACCATCCCTGCTCTCAACAAGGATGGCGATATCACAAGATGCCTTGCTGACAACACTGCCAGCTGCCCCAGCAGTCACCCAGTGGCGGTCAGGGAGAACCTTGTTGCTACTGTGAGGCTTGTGTCCTGTCTGACGGCAGACTCAGGCTGCCCGGCATCCTTTACCTTCCCACTCTGGGGAGGTAACCCATCAGTGCTCAGAGAGTGCCGTACTCCCATGGCTGGTTGTGGCTACCAGGTAGGGCGCTTGGAGTGGTGAGAGCTGCATACATAGCTTACTTGTGACAAGTCGTCATGATTCCAGAGGGTCTACTTGCCCTGTGTTGCTTTGGTTGAAGACATGGTCTCATCCTTGCTGGTCAGCTGACACTTGCTGTGTATTGGCTGTGTCAGGCTGAAGCCCATTGGCCACCGTATATACCGATCAGATTCTCCACTCCCTCTGTGTTCACTACAGGGTTATGGTATGCCGGTGTTTGATGGTCTCAATACAGTCGACCCGGTACAGCTTGGATGTGTGGATGCAACAAGCGATGCCTGTCCCTTTGTGGCATTCCGCTCAGCTCCAACCTGGGCCATGAGTGACTGCAGGAGAGTCACAACATGCCGCACATGGGGTGATAACAGCAAAGTATTCACAGTACCTGCTCAGAACAGCGCAGGCGCCCTGGTATCTTGCTTGACTCTGGGCGCTGACAATGCTTGCCCTGCCTCGTCACCTCTTGAAGTCACAAGTGGTTCACAGCTGGGCTGTGGAGGCGCTGTGGCGTGTGACGGGTTTGCCACTGGTGCTACCCGCACAGTGCGGTGTCTGAGCAGTAACGCCACCTGCCCCCCTACTCACAGCTTGGAGCTCTGGAAGGTTGCCGCTACCGCTGAGCTTGTTCAGTGCAGAGAGGCACGTCAGAGCTGTGACTTCACACTTGCTGGTGAGTGGTTCAAAACAGTCATCAACTGGCTCACCCAAGCAAGCACTGCCATCGCAGTAGCAGAGTATGTATGCATGCTTGCAATCAAGGTAGCATGGTATGCTTGTATTGCTTCTGAGCACCCAGCTGCTGATTGCTTCGTGAGAGTCAACACACCATGTATGATTGGCAATTCTTGCCCTGCATATCAGGTTCTACTACAACCCAGATCATGTCATGCTGGTTGCAATGCGTACTGCCTGCAGGTATGGGCGGTGTCGCCGCAGACATCAATGCTGGATCATACCAAGTCAGGATTATACGGGGTGATCTCTTGGCCGGCTGCATCTTTGAAACCCCAACATCTTGCCCTGCAAAGTACTCCAGGACCACCAGGGTCAATGGTGTCATCACTGAGTGCCGCCCCGCAGATGGCACCCAGATCACGTGCCCAGATGCCAACCCCGTCCCTGCTCGTGACACTGCAGGAGTTGTTGCGGACTGTCTGCCTGCTGATGGTGAGCCGTGCCTGCTAGGTGTTTGAGAATGTTGCAGCTGCTGCCCAAGTACATAGCATTTTACACGGTTCGAGCTACCTTCTCAACTGGTTGGTGTTTGCCTTGCATTGTAGCAATAGCAGGGTATGGTGGCAGCTGGCAGCATCTTATCTGCTGCACTTGTGGGAAAACACGCTCACCTCTGTTGCTGTTGCATCTGCTTGTTGTCTCCTTGTCAGGTGTTTGCCCCGCTGACTTCCCAATAACAGTCCGCAGTGCTACACTGGCAAAGCTGGCTTGCCTGGCTGCTGGCTCATCTTGCCCTGCTGATTACAACTTCGGCCTCTACGCCCCCTCTGCTGATGGCAGGTCAGCTGTGTTGAGCAACTGCTTCAGGAGGGAGGACGTTGGCGGCAGCACACCAGTCTGTAACTTGAATATTCCCAATGGCCCAGCTGGAACTGCTGGATTATACACCCGCCAAGTCAGAAGCAACTCGACAGGCACTCTACAGGTCCTGGGCTGCATGTTGGACAGTATCAGCGCTTGTCCTGCAGGTAAACTTGACGCATGCTATGATGTTGTAGATTCCATGCATGTCCAAGCGTGATTCTGAATTGACAACTCAAGGAACATCTGTTCCTACTGCATGAACATGCACTGTCAGCTTGTTGCTGCACCAAAATCGAACATGTTGAAGAGGTTGCCCTCTTGACTGAGCTTATGGATGCCATACCGCGTGTTCTGCCCTGCTCACATCCCCCTGAATGCCCTGCAGGCTTCCCCTTCTCCATCTACACTGGTGGTCAGCTGACAGAGTGCCGCAGTGCTGTGGGCAACTTTGGCTGTGCTGACACTCAGAAGCCAGCTAAGGACCAGGGCGTCCTGGTTGGCTGCGTCCCTGCAAACACCGTTGACTGCCCAGCTGCATTCCCTGGTGAGACGATCATTGTGGTACCCAGCTAGTTACTGACTTGCATTTTGTCATTGCAATGTTGAGTCAAGTAGGTGGCTAGCTCACTACGCATAGAGAGTGTGTAGTAACACTGCTTGTGTGACAGATTGTGTGAACCAACCCCGGTGATGATGCACATGTACTTGGGTGTGGTGGTGTAAAACAGTACTGACACATGTTCTCCTGTTCACTGCTGTCTGCAGTTGAGGTCGTGTCCGGCGCCACCCTTCTTGAGTGCATCACTACAACCTCCACATGCTCTCAGACCACTCAGACCTTCAGCATCTTGGATGGCGAGACTTTGTCAACTTGTACCGGAACAGTGATCGGGGCTACTTGCCCAGGGGCTACTGAGCTTGAAGTGTTCAGCCCCAACGGCAACAACCTTGTTGGTTGTGTCAGGGGTGCCACCAAGTGTCCAAAGCTGTTCCCTATTACCTTCTATGATACGAATGCAGCCACAGTCGAGTCTTGCCGCGCAAGCCTCGAGGTCCCATGCTCTCCAGCGTCCCAAGGATTTTACCCAATAGACCTCTTCGGTGCAGATAACGCTAGGGTTGGATGCATAAAGGCGGGGGCAACTGTTTGTGGTGCCAACAGGGTGGTGGTTGCTGACACTGCAACAGGAAACCCCATTGCTTGTTACGCAGATACTGCCACAGGTTGTACCTTCCCTCAATACACATTCCCTCTGTATGGTGGCACAACTGCTGACAAGCTGGAGAGGTGCATCAAACCAATCACTGCTACCACTTGTGCTGGCATTGGCGCTTACACAGCAGAAATCTACTCCACCACTGACGGATCAGGCAATGTCGGAGGATGCATAAGTAAGGAGGCAATACAGTATACGTATCTTAGGTGTACTTTACGTATTGTGTGCCGTACAGTATTCTATCAGCTTAGTTGTATAATGTACTTTGCAGCACATCCTAAATCCTGCAGCACCTGCAGGCGATGCATCAGCTGGCCTCTTGCCTTTTCCAGTACTACATAGCTTAGTTGCAGATCCGCATTGATAGGTCCTGCTGTTTTGTTGCTGCATCTGTTGATGACAAACAGAGCCAACCACCCCTTGCCCAACTGGTGCACCAGTAGCATTCTTGGCAGCTGACTCATCCCTTGACCAGTGCAGGCCGGCGGGAGTTGTTGCATGCAGCAGCCCTTACTCTATCAGGCTGGAGCGCAATGTAAATTCCTTGCTGGGATGTATGGCAACAGCTGCCACAATATGCCCATCCAGCGGTGCTGTCAATGCTCCCTTCCATCTCATTGGAGCCAACGGCAGCGACATCTGCCGTCTGGCAAATGCAGCAGTTACAGATTGCTCGGGCGAGCCCACCTACCCTGTGCGAGTATTCACTTCGGAGATTGGTGCTGCTAATGTTTTTGTTGGCTGCAAATCCAACGCCGCCTTCTGCCGTACCATCGGTGCAGATGAAACAATCATGATGGCAACAGTTGAAGCAGGTGTAATGTAAGTGGAGGGTTGCTACAAGAGACCTGCTGGTGGCTGTCCAGTGGGCAGAGTCCCACTCTGTGATGACAATACAGTACAAGCTGATGTTGCGGGTGTAGTCACTTGCACTACCCTGAGGGGCTGTGCACTTCTGCCAGCAACCGACAACAGATGTCCAGTCTCCCTGGCAGGTTCCCCAGTGACATATCCCTTCTTCGTGTCCGACATTAATGCAGCACCTACAGTTGCCACTGCTGTTATCAAAGGATGCTTCAGGAGCGGATCCACTTGCCCAGGTGAGTAGGAGACAGACTATCCATGTATTACCTTGACCACTGTCAGTGCTTCTTAGTGGTGGTAGTTACATGCTCCGTGAAGGAGACATACCCCCCTCTGTTGGCATACCCCGCCAGTGTACATGTCGCACAGATATGCTCGATTCCACCACAAAGTTGTACATTATCTAGCTTGTACCTATGATGCCATAGCCAGCAAAATAGCTTGTACCTATTGCGACGTATCCTTAAACAAACTGCGTTGCCACCTTCTCTTCCGCAGCCCTGACCTACATCAGAAAGGCTCATAGTGGCTCATTGGATACCACTGCTGTGACTGGCTGCGTCGATGGCTCCAAAACTGAGTGTGAGACTTACTGGCGTCTGTACAAGCCTCTAGCAGTTGGTGATGAAGTGTGCTCCCCCGCCTAAAGGTGCTAATGGGCTAACCTGCCCTGAAAAGTGACGCATTGGCACGCAGAGGGCCTTCACTGGTAATAGAGTAATGTGCTGCAGATGTTTCATGTGCTGTAGGTGTTTCCTGTGATGATTGTTTGCCTGGTAGCAAGCAGTGTGGGCTACACAGCACGTGAAAACGCTGCACCTTGTCATTGAATTTAATGCTGGGGGGTGGGCTTGCAATTACATCGGGCAAATAAACAGCATTGTGATTCTTGCAGCAGTCTGACAGAAGGTATTTGGAGAATTGCGCTGTGCAGTCCGTGGCTGTCAGTGGTTGATGACCGCCTTGTTCTTCTGCTGCTACCCACAGTGTGTACTAACCGCGTGGCAGCTGAGAAGCAGCTTCTGGCTGTGTAGGTGATTCTTGACATCAGGGTTGTGAATTTGGTTGTTGCAGTTTACACGCACACACTGTCGCCTATGTTGTCCGCCAACACATCATGCTAGTTGTTTAGTAATGTGTATGTGTAGATGTGCTGTGCAGTGGAGTGTATGTTGTAGATAGGCCCTTGATGGACGTTAAGCGCTTGGCTCCCTTAATTGTGTCGGCAGCTGAACACTTGTTGCTTGGCAGCATGCGTGCAAACAGTTGACTAACTTGATTATGCTACAGGTGCTGGAGGGATTCGTCATGCTTCCATAAATGCAGGTTGGTTTCTTTTTCAAATCTTTTCTGGTGAAGTCTTCATAGTAACAAAATCATTTCTGGTGAAGTCCTCATAGTAAGAAAATCACATCTGGTGAAGTCCTCACAGTAACAAAATCATTCGTGGTGAAGTCCTCACAGTGAAGCTACGAGTCTTGTCATCAATGTGCACACCAATTCAGTCTTGCTGGGTGTGTGTTTCACCAAAAATGATGTTGGTCTCCTCAAGAGTTGAACTTGCGTGCCGTGAATTCCATTGTAAGATCATCTGTGCACGCTGCATGAGTGGTGCCCATCAACATGACATGCAGGTCAAGCCTACCTTTTGTCATCATACCCTAAACTGTCCTGGTAATGTGCACTGCTTG
>LWCB01012999.1:0-18144 GCA_001630525.1 Coelastrella sp. M60 | reverse complement strand
AACCCTGGTACCCCCTGGGGAACTTTCATAATGGAAAACCTCATCCCTCCTCTTTATATTTTTACAGCACTCTTGTTATATTTACTTTTTGCCATAATGTATGCACATGTCATTATATATATCTGCTCCTAGGCTGTTCGTCTCATCAGCGGGTCAACCAGTATCACAGTACAAGCGTTTGATCAGTTGGTCACCACAACATCAATCATTGGTGACCACAACATCATCCATTGTATACTCACTGGAAGCTTGCCACCGTGGCACTGCCGAACAGTTCGGCGGAGGTTGCAGCCAGTGTGCAACCAGTGAATGATCACGTGCTTCAAACCTTGCATGGTATGTGTTTGTTGTCAACAACAACAGCAGGTGGCATCGTTACCATGTGCATGTACTTCTTGTGGATGTTGTTTCTACTCGTGCGGCTCATGTTCAAATACAAGTTACTGATTGACATGTACTACATGTTTGATGCAAATTCTGGGAGGTCTCAGGACTGTTGCATGTGTACACAAACATCAGTACACTGGCTAACAATGCCATTGTATAAGTGATCAGTACTAGTACAGTACTGTACTACATGTATGTATGACATACATGACTGCAAGCCTTGAAGCAGGCATGTGGCATCGGTGGCAATTTACCACCATGGCACTTGCAACGGTGATATACCAGCAGCATCCAATAGAGATGGGATTTGACCGCTGGCCTTTAACAACAACTGATGAACAACTTGAAGCAGCAACCTGGTTAGAATGATTATAGCAGCATTCAAACCAGCTGTCAAAGCACCAGCTACCTTTCCCAGTTCTCAGTGAAACAAATATCTTGTGGTTTGGCTCAGCTAGCCCAGGGTTTAATTGTCAAAGGCTGATTCTCATGGTGGCACTGGCCAGTGGGAGTCCCATGGGAGTCTCTACTGTCACTGCTGTTATAGGCGCCTATAATAGCCGGCCTCCGACTGTACATGGCATGCAATGTTCATCAGCGCCAAATAAGCGAACTAGACAGCCTGGCAGCAAGCACACAGGATAAGTATCCCAATTCGGTTGATTGTAAATTACAAGCGAAGCTTAGTCCGTGGGACGAGCTCGATTGCAGTGTTCTGTTGATGTTCAGAAGCTGGATTGTTGCCTGCTTGCTGCCTGCTTGCCTCCTTGTGACCGCTCAGTTGACCCTCGAACACTGGTGCTAAATATACCATTCTGACACCAGCCACGACTGACCACATATGTTTATGCAGTTATTTGTGCGTGATAAAGCGCCGAGGTGGATCTATGTGCTTCCTACTGCTTGTCCAGATGTTGCACCAGTTTGTTGCACGGCAAGTTGCCGTCGAGTCTTTTGAATGCCCTGAAGCTGGTTATTGAGCACGTATCAGACCCAATTATCCTTACACTGCATAGAACCCCCAGATGACGCTTCGTTTCAGCAAGCGAGAGAGCGATGCTTCTGGGTGCTTTCCGTAGTCAAAGCTTCTTTGACACCTGATGTGATTCTCTTACTGAACAGAAGGGTAAGTTGGCTAGTGATTTATGTGTTGATCTTCTGTGGTTCGTAGCGCATAGTGAGCATTTTGGCACATAGCCCAGTTGGCCGTTACTGTTGTGTGCAAGTCCAACGTGGCGTTGTCGTGGCTGCATGGACATATGGAAGGACTTGAAGTCAATTCTAATCATCAAATACAGCACGGGTAAGTACAGCACGGGTTTGCATTTCAGCCAGCTCGGCAGACTGCAAAGAAATCCCTCCTGGCAAAGGGCGCCTGCTTTATGCTGCATAACAGCATGCTGGACTGCCTGCAGCATTAATGAATTGATGGATGGTAGATGCATAACCTACATCTGCACAAATTTCCCTGTCCTCAAATTAGATGACTCACTCATATCGTATTTTGTGTCTGAGTAGATGCTCTGTATCTGTGTTTTGTGTCATGCAGAGCCCACTCACAGGATCAGGTAGTGACACCCTAGAGCCTGAGAGTCTGGGGATCTGCAGTGGAAACACACTTTGCATCATGTCTCGTGAACTTCTCAACACTGCTGGTGCTGAGCAAACCCCAACATCAGCAGCAGCAAGACATCAATCCATCGATACCGCTTACAATGCAGCAACAGTACCACACGGCAGTCCTGCTGTAGGTGCTCCAATGGCCAGAGTTCACGAAGAGTTGTTTCCGAGGGCAGCAGCACATGCACAGCGCATGTCCTCACCTGCTGCTGTAAGTTATTATGCACACAAAGCAGCAGTAGCAGCAGCAATTTTAGACTGACTTCAAGCAGCGGCCGTATGCACACCAGTGCCAGATCAATGCAGATGAGCGGGGCAGGTTTTCAATCCACATGGCAGCAGCAGCAGAGCACCGCAGCACCCAATGCCACAAGAAATGCATCAACTGAACATGACTCAGAAGCATTGCAACACACTCGATACAAAGCGGTAGCAGCAGCTGGGAGTGTTGAGCTTGATCATCCTCCACCACCTAAGCCTGCAGTTCCAGATCATTTGCAGCGACTGTTGAGCTTGGCTCAGCAGCAGCAGCAGCAGCAGCAGCAGGATGATGGTTTGTCTTCAGTACAACTGCTGCTGTTAGTTGTCCAGGCAGCAATGCAAGAGTCTGGGCTTAGGTATCAGCAGCAGCAGCCGGCAGCGGCAGCAGCGGGAGGGATGCTGCCTGAATTAGTTGATGGAGGAGTCTATAGCTTGACATACACACTGCCAGGAATAACACCTGCTGCTGCTGCTGCCGCTGTTACTGACAGCAGCAGTGGCGTTGTAGGGATGTTGCTGAAGGCCAAAGATGTTGGCAACCACCTTGTCATTGCTGGCAGCATCAAGCAGATAGGGGCAACAGCCGTTGGCAGCAGCAGCGGCAGCAGCAGTAACCTGAAGTTGGTCAGTACCCTTAACCTTCCCAAAAGCAGCATAGCCACTATTGCTGCTGCTGCCGCCGCTGCTGAACAAGAAAGGGATCCCGATGCGCTTGCTTCAAGCTCAGCAGCAGCAGTACCACAGATACCTCATCTAATCAGCCGTTACAGTGACGTCTTCAAGCTCTGGGTGTTGTTGAAGGATCGTCTGTGTTTGCCGCTGCTGGTGGCTGCTGCTGCTGCTGCTGCTGGACTCTCTGCACCAGTGGGACTCCACAGTCTGCCCTTTGACCTTCTGGAAGCAGTGGTGCAGCTGATACAGGTAATGAATGCATGCTGTGTGTGTGAACTGCACTTACAGGTGTGTAATCATCCTGATGCTCTGTCGCAACTCAGAACATTGCACTGATGCTTGGGGTCCTTGGTGGCAGCTCTGTTTGTTTGCTCACAAGTGTGCTGTTTGTATACACACCACAAAGCAAGGATATTGCATATGTTATCAACACTTCTTGCAGCTGGACTGCTGTTGACACCGAGTGCTGCTGCCGCTGCTGCTGCCATACATCTGCTGCAAATGCAGGCCAAGGACCTTGCTTCCTTATGTTGTACCTGCACATTCATTAGACAAAGAGCATCATCAGACACACTCTGGAAACCACTCTTTGGCATGGAATTTTGCTCGCGCGCCACCACCACTGCGGCAGCAGCAGCAGCAATGGCGGGTACACTATATTGAGTGGTTTGACATCAAGGCTAGATGCTGCTTATCAGCACATCCGCCAAGATGCCAAACATCATGGATGGAAATGGGCTTTTGGCGCAGCTTGGACAGAGCGCCGCATGATGATTGACGAACTGCGACAAACATTCTCGCCCTCACGTGCGGTTTCCAAAGTCTGGTATGCCCCGGCCATGGGGACCTCTAGACGCCAAAACCCCAACATGACACCAGGTGTCGTGGATGGAGAGTATGACAGGATTCCATTATGGCGGTTTTTGAGGACTTGGAGCACACTGTTGGGTGGACCTTTTGATTGCGGGTTGAGTGCAGGTGTGTTGAACCCCGCTATCAATTAGTCGATACTTGGTTCTGTGCCTAGTCCTGGTGGGGCGTTGTTTTCTGGGGTTCAGGGCCAAGGTGGGGTTTGCCAGGTCGTGGTGGTGTTGGTTTAGGGTTTCCAGGGTTAGGTGATACATGTGTGATGCAAAAAAACTTCTGGAGGATCTCAAAATGGTCAAGAGTGCACGCATATATCAGAGGAATGCAAACCAGAGGTGTGATATGTTGATTCGTTCCTGGTGCAATGCAATAGTGCCTCTATGCCTGAGGCTGACAGGTATATCTTCAATATATTTTGCGTCCTTGATGGCTATCGTACATGCTGTTTTCACATTTATACTTCTATTCAATGTTGGGCCAACATTGATATAGAGTTGTGCTCATTTGAGCACAACCTGTTTGTAGTGGTCCATGCTGTCTGCGGTCTAGAAGGTCACTACCCGATGTGACTTCTGTGGTAGCAATCAAGCAGTAAGTTGTTGCATCAACTGTCCGTTGAATAGTATCTGGTTGCTGCAGCATCAAAGGTTCACGAACCTCGTTGGTACTGCATGCACAACTATCAACTGTCCATTTCACTGTAGTAACTGAATCCGCAAGGGGACCAGGTCAAGATTTTGCTGCCAGTGCTATGCTTGCTTGTATGTGCAGCAATGTATGAGCAGAGTCTCAGACTGGTGACAGATAGGCTATCATGTTGGCAATCCAGCAGTGTGGTATGTCATCGACAATACAGGTAGCGATGTGACATCTACATTGGTTGATTAGACATGTATATTGGTCAGGCATTGAACGCCAGCTGCAGCTGAACATATCAGGGACTGCATCATGAGGTGATCATCTGATGCTGAGCAGAAAGTCTCACAAATACAGTGAACGTCGGCTCACTGCCTGAGCTAGCAGATGCAGTGTCAGTAACAGCTCAACTGCAGCAGCTGCCTGCTCGGCTTCTTGTGACCGCTTGGTTGACTGCCCGTAGTATGGCAGTGCAAACCCAGCTGCTATAATTACGTGGATCCATATAGTTGCATGTCAGTTGTGGGTAAGGTTATAAGCGCTGAATCAAGTCTGAGTGGTCTTCTTTCTTTGAACAGTTTGCACACCATTTGGCATCAATCCGCCGTCCCTACAATTGTGGGTTTGAAGAAGTTGTAAAAAAAAGCACGTATCAAGTTCAGCAACCATCTACCGTGTAGAGCTCCCAGACAATGCTTCGCTGCAGCAACCAGAGAGCGATGCTTGTCGGTGCTTTCCGTTGTCCCAGATTCTGCGGCCTGTGATGTGGTTATATTGATGAACAGAAAGGTAAGATAGCTAGTAACCTATGTCTTGGTTTCTTTCGGTCCGCAGCGCGTTGTGATTGTTCTGTCTCTAAGCCCAGTTTACCGCTACTGTTGTTGCTGGAGTCCAACGTGGCGTTGCAATGGCTGCATGGACATATAAAAGCGCCTGAAACTGTTCCAGGTTACATATACAAGCACGTGTAACGCATTGCAGCCCGCTAAGCACACCTCAGTGGGTACCAACCCATGGGGGACCTACTTTATGTTGCTGGGCAAAGTGCACATTGGGCGTTGATGGATGAGAAAATTCGTGTGCAAAACGCTGCCTATCTCCAGGATGGTTGTATTGTACCTTGTGCACATAAATACTGGCCGTGTGTTGTTTCATGCAGAGTCCACTCACAGAATCAGATAACGACACCCTGCAGGGTCTGGGGATCTGCAGTCGGGATACCATTTGGATGATGTCTCATGAACGTCTCAATACTGCTGCTGCTGCTGCTGCTACTGCGCAGCCTCCAGCAGCAGCAGTACATCATTCCATCAATGTCAACAGCAGTACAGCAAGAATGCCAGGTCTTGCTGGAAGAGCTGCAAGAGCCAGAGCACAACAGCAGTTGTACCAACTGGCAGCAGCAAATGCACAGCGTATCTCTTCATCTGCTGCTGTAATACCTACAAATGCACACACACAATCAGCAGCAGCAGCAATGAGTCTGAATGCAAGTAGTGGCCCTACGGACACCAGTGCCAGATCAATGCAGATGAGCAGTATGATTGCAAAACCCGCAGAGCAGCAGCAGCAGCAGCAGCAGCAGAGTACTGCAGTACCTCATGCCTCAAATAATCCACTGATCAAACATGGCTTAGAAGCTATGCAAGATGCTGAACTCAAAGGGGCAGCAGAAGCAACAGCAGCAGCAGGACAGAGTGTGGAGCTTGATATTTCTCCCCCACCCAAGGCTGGAGTGCCAGATCAGTTGATGCGATCGTTGAGCTTGTTTCAGCAGCAGCAGCAGCAGCAGCAGGATGAATTGAGTGCTGTAGATCTGCTGCTGCTAGCTGTTCATGCAGCAATGCAAGAGTCTGTGCTTGAGTATCAGCAGCAGCAGCAGCAGCAGCCGGCAGTAGAAACAGCAGGAGAATTGCTGCCTGACCTGTCAGGCATTGGAGGATTCTACACATTGACATACACACTGCCAGGAACAACAGTTGCTGCTGCTGCTTTTGATGATGACAGCAGTTCTAGTAGCAGTTTCAGAAGCAGCAGCAGCGGCGCTGTAGAGATGTTGTTGAAGGCCATGGATTTTGGTGACCACCTTATCATTGCTGGCAGCATCAAACAACCAAGAGCATCAGCAGATGGCAGCAGCAGTGGCAGCAGCAGCAGTAACCTGAAGTTGGTCAGTATTCTTAACCTTCCCACCAGCAACATCAAGCTGGCCAGTACCAGCACCACTGCTGCTGCTGCTGCTGGAGATGACAGCAATGCTGTTTTGCCTGCTTCAAGCTCAGCAGCAGCAGAGAGGGCAGCAGCAACAGCAGCAGCAGTAGCAGCAGATTACCAGTCATCTCATCTAATCAGCCGCTACAGCGATGTCTCCAAGCTCTGGGTGTTGCTGAAGGATCGTCTGTGTTTGCCGCTGCTGGCTGCTACTGCTGCTGCTGCTGGGCTACCGGCACCAGCGGGACTCAACAGTCTGCCCTATGAACTTCAAGAAGCTGTGCTGCAGCTGGTACAGGTATGATTTGCATGCTGCGTGGAAAGCACTTACTGATGTGTAAACTTGATATTTTTGTTGCAGATCAAATCATTGCGAGCTCTGGTTTTGCAAACTGTCATTGTTTGCTCGTTAGTGTTTTTTTGATATCGTCAGTCTCTATATCTTGCAAGGGACTATACAGAAAGCAAACATGTCGTACGGAACAGCTGCACTGCTATCTACACCAATTGGCACCAACTTGCAAGTGCCGCTGCTGCTGCTGCTGCTGTCATACATCTGTATCAACTGCAGGCCCAGGATCTTGCTTCATTATGTTGTACCTGCACATTCATGAGACACAGAGCATCATCAGATACTCTCTGGAAGACACTCTTTGACACCGGATTTCCCTTGGACACTGCCTCGAGCAGCAGTGGCAGCAGCGTTGGCAGCAGCAGACATCTGCCGCCTCAACTTTATCCTCATGTGCAAGATGATGTTAAAAGTACTTGGGCATCACTATTAGATGCTGCTTATCAGAAAACTCGCCAAGATGCCAACCGTCATGGGTGGAAATGGGCTTATGACAGAGCTTGGGGACAACGCCGTACCGTGATGGAACGCCGTGCTGTGAATGATGAACTGCAGCGAAGATTCTTGCAGCATGGGCAACTGCCCGCATCTGGTTTTGGGGATGTAGTGGCAGAATGGGAAGATTTGGTGAAAGCGTTGGGTGGACCCTTTGGTACAGGGCCAACGTGGGGTTTTTGCAGGTGGTGATGGTGCTGGTGGTCCAGGGTTGCCAGGGTTATGTGTTGGTAGAAAAAGGAAGGGGGGCATTGGGGTTTAAGTACTTTATAGCCTACAATTTGAAATGTAGAGACTTACGTGGATGCATGAGTCATATTTGGATGTGGCTTTGGGCGACTTGTGATAAGAGTCTACTAGTTGGTCTGTCAGTCTTTTGAAGAGGGTTGTCGAATGCTCTGTTCATGGGCTGTGTCTTGTACTTTGCTGCTCCAAGGCAAAACTATATAACAGTGTTGTCTCATTACATCCAATTGTCACCTAAGAGATGTTCACCCAGTAATACTATGCACTCGTAGGATGCTTGTCACCGTTGTCAGTGGCTGCAATCAGTTGCTGGCCCCGCCTTGTCACATGCCTGGACATTGCCATGATTTGTTCTTCTTATCAGCAACAACATATCAGCAACAACAAAGCTCGCACTGCCATCCTGTGCTTGGACTTCTCGTGCAGCTGATGGTCATATCATATACGTACATAATATATGATGTTATCATGATGCATATCCACCGTGGGAAGATCTTGAGATTTTCACATGTGTGATTCACTTTCGAGCAGCATATGTATTGCACCTGCTCTGCTGTGTGCAACAGCCTGAGACATTGCTAACTTTGGCCACCAGTATAACTGACGCAGTCTGGGCTGCGATTGATATCGGGCCAATCAGACCCTGCACTACGTGGTTGGTACTTCTGTAAGGGATCAGTGTCCGCCGGCAGCTTACGGCTTGGCAACTTGCCACAAACCCTGCTGCCTTACACTTGGCATCTTGTGACATTGTGTTTGTGCCAGGTGTGTTTGGCATGATTCAGAGAGGTTGTTGTTTAGCTTCAATGTCCCCAAGGCTTGTATTTGTGATTAGGCCCTTTAATATGCGAAGGGGAAAATTTGGCATGGCGTTGTTTCGTGAGTAGTGCTCAGCTGAGCAGTCACTAGTGCCACATCTCTGGTTTCTGGCGCCGTTATCCTCCACATACCTATGTTTGTATGTACCCTAGGTATGGCCTTGTGTCTAGCCTAATGTCAAGTGAGAGCCAAGTGCCAACTGCCTTTGTGTGCAATTTGCAAGTGTCTTCGAGCTGCTTGGCATAGCCTACAGATTGAGTTGTGGAGGCCTGGCTACATGCTGTGAGCGGCAGCTGAGCAATACATTTATGCATCAACTGTTTGTTGTTTGGTGTGTGGTGGCTGCTGCATCAGCGGTTCACGAATGGTGTTGATACTGCATGCAACCAGATCTTTGTATGTTGACGATGATCTGATGGATCATGCCAAGCGTTTGCTGCGAGTGTCATGCTCAAAGCTTGTCTGCCAGTGCCATACTTGTCTGTATTTGTGGCAGTCTAGCAGTGTGGTCACCACAGTGTGATCACCAAGACTCTCATCCACATTAGTTGTAGCCAATGCATTATGTGTGCAACGTATTTGGCCCTGCAACATGTTCAACATGTTAGGTATGGCATACCTAACACTGATGTAGATCATGCGCTGGGGCCGCCATCTAAAGCTCTGTGAGTCATGGTTCTTTTTTCTGATTGAGACTCCATTCGGATGTACAGGAGTTGGCCATGCAACAAGTGAGGATGTGTATTCAATACAAGTTGGGTATGCAGGGTACCTTTGCCTGCCACAGCTGGATCATCCAGTGTCATACACTGCATCATGACAATGAGATGTATCACTCTGCACATGCAATTACCAGTAGCAGTCTGCCTTGCGGTGTTGTTGTCAACTTGATTGCTGATGCTTTGTTGTTGTGCTGATATGAGACTACTAGTCTCATATAAGCGCAAGTAGGCCGATGGGGCTCCATATCGCACCCGCTGCTTGCTAGTTACGCACAGTAGCAGCAGCAGCAGCAGCAGCAGCAGCAAGGGGCAGCTGAGTCCAGCACAGCTGCTGCTGCTGGTTGTGCATGCTTCAGTGCAGGAGTCTGGACTGCAGTATCAGCAGCAGCTGGCAGCAGCAGCAGCATGAGGGTTGCTGCCTGATCTGTCAGGTATTGATGGAGTTTACAGCTTGACATACAGACTGCCAGAAACAACACCTGCTGCTGCTACTGCTGCTGATGATGTTAACGGTGACAGCAGTTTTGGCAGCAGCGGCAGCGCCAGCAACAGCCTAGAGATAGTGCTGAAGGCGATGGATGTTGGCAACCACCTTGTTATTGCGGCCAGCATCAAGAAGACAGATAGTATAGTGGACGGCAGCAGCAGCAGCAGCAGCAGCCTGGGGTTTGTCACGACCCTAAGCCTATCCAAAAGCAACCTAGGTCAGCCAGCGCCACTGCTGCTGCCGCTGCTGCAGAAGAAAACAGTTCTGATGTCAGATGCACCTGCTGCAAGCTCAGCAGCAGCAGCAGCAGATCACCAGATATGTCATCTGATCAACAATTGCAGTGATGTCTTCAAGCTCTGGGTGTTGCTGAAGGATCGTCTGTGTTAACCGCTGCTGGTTGCTGCTGCTGGTTGCTGCTGCTGCTGCTGCTGCTGGACTCCCTGCACCAGTGGGACTCAACAATCTGCCCAATGAACTTCAGGAAGCAGTGTTGCAGCTGTTACAGGTATGATACGCATGCAATGTGAACTGCACTTACAGGTGTGTAATCATCCTGATGTTCTGTCATAACTCAGAACATTGCAATGATGCATTGGGGTCCTTGGTGGCAGCGCTTTGATTGCAAACTGTGGTTTTCTGCTTGTCAGTGTCTTTGAGTATTGCCAGTGTCTACAATTGCCCCAGGGACAGTACACACACAGCAAGCATGTGATTCAGCAAGATATCTGCTTGTAGCTGCACTGCTATTGACACCAAGTGCTGCTGCTGCTGCTGCTGCCATACATCTGGTTTACTGCAGGCCCATGATCTTGCCTCATTATGTTGTACCTGCACATTCATGAGACACAGAGCATCAACCAACTCTCTCTGGATACCACTCTGTGACAGGACGTTTTTTTTTGTGGATACTGACACAAGCAGAAACGGTGGCAGCATTGGCAGGATTATAGATTGGCCCCTCACCTGATTGAAGTGCCTTTGTCGGGATTTGCTGCCAGTGTAAGCTGGATGTTCACAACATTCTTCTATGTTGCTTATTACCACATCTGCCGAGATGCCAACCTGTATGGCTGGAAATGGGCTTATGGAGCAGCTTGGAGAAAACGTCGTGCGCTGGATGATGAAATGAGACGAAGACTTCTCCCGCATGTGCATCAATATCCGAACCCTGCTATACCTGGGCACCCTTGAGACCCCAATACCCTATCATGCCACCTGGATGTAATGGATGGAGATTATGACAGGTTTGCAAGTATTGGCGGTTTTGGCGGTCTTGCAGGATTTTCAGGGTGGATGGGTGCAGCTTCTGGTTCAGGGTTGAGTGGTGGTTTTTCAACCCCGTTATCAATCAGTCAATACCTGGTTCTGTGCCGTGTTTTGGTGGAATATTATCTTCTGGCATTCAAGGCGGAGGCGGGGTTTTGCCAGGTCGTGGTGGTTTAGGGTTTCCAGGGTTAGGTGTTGGTAACAGAAGGGAGGGAGGTGGCGGTTTGGGTAGATTGTACTAGATGTAGAGACTTACATGGATGCATGGTGTAGCTCTGGGATCATTGTAACAACTTCCATCACTTGTCAAGTATAATCTCCAAGGCTTTTGGATCGTATCATGTTTGGCACCTCTTCTTGGGCTGTCTTGTTGTATTTTGCTGCTCCAAGGCAAACTGTATTATCAGTAGTATATGATACCATCCTATCGCCGTTTACCAGATAATTGTTCGTTATTGAGCCACTGGAGGCTTGCCTCGGATTGTTCGTAGTTGCATCCAACCGCTGGTCCTGCCTGGTCACATGATCCAATATTGCATGATATGTGTGCGTTATCAGCAACAACAGCAGGCTGCATATTCATCGTGTGCTTGTTCTCCTTGTAAAGCTGACCATGCTCAACATGCAGATTGTGATGCACATCTACTTCTGGAAGTGTTCATAATCAGGATTGTGGCATATGTTGAGTTGGGAGAGGTTGGTCTTGAGCATCATTTGTATAGCGCTTGTTCTGCCGCAGCAGCTGCACAGTGCGCAAATGAGACTATGCTAACTGATCATTCTGCCAAGAGTGTTTAGCAACGGTCACTGACAACTCATGCAGTGATCTACTCAGGTGGACCATGGTTTTGGCTTTCTAAGAGAGCCCATTGGCATTCTATCGAATGTCCCTCAAAGTATTACTGCCCAAGGGCCGTATAGCCGGAGTGGGTCACTTGATTGGGTTCTTTTGGCATGTTACGGGGCTGCAAATCATTGCAAGTCCAACTGTAACCTTGCACAACGTCACCAGTATGCTGAAGAGGGCCGGTGACAGGGCTGGCAACTCGCCGCAAGTTGTGTGATCTGTGCCGTGTATCACAGTGCAACATGATTCTGCAACAGGTAACCGAGTCTAATCACATCACGTTCTACAACATGCAAGGCATGAAGTGCATCCTACTGTTTGTCCAGTTGTTGCACCAGTTTGTTGCACGGCAAGTTGCCGTCCCAAGTCTTGTCAATGCTGTGAGCTGAAGATTGAGCACGTATCAGACCCTTCCATCCTTTAATCGCAGAGAACTCCCAGAAAACGCCTCTCTGCAGCATGCGACAGAGCCATGCTTCTCGGTGTTTTCCGTAGTCAAAGCTTCTTTGACGTCTGATTCTCTTACTGAACAGAAAGGTAAGTTGACTAGTCATTGATGTGTTGATCTCCTGTGGTCCGTAGCGCATAGTGAGCAATTTCGCACATAGCCCAGTTGGCCGTTACTGTTGTGTACAAGTCCAACGTGGCGTTGTCGTGGCTGCATGGACATATGGAAGCGTTTCAAGTCGATCCTGTTTACACCCAAAGCCCGCGTTTGCATTTCAGCCCGCTCTACAGACCGCAAAGGAAATCTCTTGGCAAAAGGTGCCTGCTTCATGTTGCATAACAGCATACTGGACAACTTGCAGCATCAATCAATTGATGGATGGTAAATGCACTCTCCACAACTGCACAACGTTCCTGTCCTCAGGGTAGATAACTCACTCATATCGTACTTTGAATCTGAGTACGTGCTCTGTGGGTGTGTTATGTCATGCAGAGTCCCATAGGCACAGATAGCGACGCACTTAAGAGTCTGGGGATCTGCAGTGGAGATACTCTCTGGATCATGTCTCATGAACATATCAATGCTGCTGCTGCTGCTGCTACTGCTCAACCTCCAGCAATAGCAGCAGCAGGACATCAGTTCATCAGTACTGCCTACAATGCAGCAACAGTACCAAATGGCAGTCCTGCTGCAGGAGCTGCAATCGCCAGTGTTCAAGAACAGTTGGCCCAATTGGCAGTAGCAGATGCAGCAAGAGGACCAGGTCCTGCTGAATTAGCTGCAATGGCCAGACTACAGCAGCAGCAGCAGCAAATGCACAGTGGATGTATCCACCTGCTGTTGTAGTACCTGGTGCTGCTGCTCCTGCTGTTCCCCATCCTGCAGCAGCAGCAGCAGGAGGTCATTTCATCAGTGCTTCCGCCAACCCTGCAGCAGCAACAGCACCTGCTGATCCAATGGCAGCACATGGTGCTGTGTTTAGAGCAATGGTCAGAGCCTCAGACAAACTGCAGTTGTACAGCTTTGTCACAGCAAAGACACAGTACACTACTCCATCTGCTGCTGTACATGACAATGCACGCACAGCAGCAGCAGGGCGTGTGGAGCTTGATCATCCTCCCCCGCCCACAGCTGGAGTACCAGATCACTTGCAGAAAGTGTTGAGCCTGTTTCACCAGCAGCAGCAGCAGGAGGAGGGAGTGGCTTCAGTACAACTGCTGCTGCTAGCTGTCCAGGCAGCAATGCTGGAATAAGGGCTGAAGTATCAGCAGCAGCAGCAGCCGGCAGCAGCAGCCGGAAGAGGGTTGCTTCCTGATCTCTCAGGTGTTGGTGGAGTCTACAGCTTGACATACACATTGCCAGGAACAACACCTGCTGCTGCTGCTGCTGCTGTCACCAACAGCAGCAGCAGCAGCGGCATTGTAGAGATATGCTGAAGGCCATAGATGTTGGCAACCATCTTGTCATTGCTGGCAGCATCAAAGAAACAGGAGTAACAGTAGATGGCAGCAGCAGCAGCAGCCTAAAGCTGGTCACCACCCTTACCCTTCCCAATAGCAACATCAAGTCGGTCAGCACGACTGCTGCTGCTGATGCTGCTGCGGCAAGAGACAGCAACCCCACAGTGCCTACTTCAAGCTCAGCAGCAGCAGCAGCAGCAGATCAAGAGACAATGAATCTCATCAGCCGCTACAATGATGTCTTCAAGCTCTTGGGGATGTTGAAGGATGGTCTGTGTTTGCCGCTGCTGGTTGCTGCTGCCGCTGCTGCAAGACTCCCTGCACCAGTGGGACTCAACAGTCTGCCCTTTGAACTTCAGGAAGCAGTGCTGCAGCTGTTACAGGTAACAAGTGCATGCTGTGTGATGTGCAAGTACAAATGTAGTTGCACGGTTGTAAGTTGGGACATGCAGTGTTGCTTCTAGGTCCTTGGTGGCAGTTACTGTGTCTCATCTGCAGAACCTGTTTGCAATTGTGCTGAACAGAATCAAGCAAGCATGAGACTGGGGAAGATGTCTCTTTATGATGCACTGCTTTTAACACCAATAGCTGCTGCCGCCGCCGCCATTTGACACCAAGTGCTGCTGCTGCTGCCACATTCTGTTTCAATTGCAGGCCCATGATCTTGCTTCATTATGTTGTACCTGCACATTCATGAGACACAGAGCAGCAACAGACACACTCTGGAAGACACTCTTGGACAGGAGTTTCTTTAGGACCTCTCTGGCAGCTTTGGCAGCAGCAACAATGTCTCACAACCCGCATGTGTCGAGCGTTGTTCTATGAAGTATGCACTCATGCGTCCGTATCAAACAATCCAAGCTGCAAACTGTGATTGCATTCGTGAACTTGGCGATCATTGTGGCTGGAAATTGTGTTATGGTGCAGCTTGGAAAATACGCCTGAGGGTATTGGAGACACAGCGACAAGACCCTCAACCTCACGGTGCTTGGTCGTATGACAGTATGCCCTCGTTCCCAACCCAGCTGGTATGCCCTGGGGACCTTTCAGCCCCCTAAGCACTATCATGCCACCAGGTGTTATTGGTGGAGATTATGACAGGGTGCTGGACGTCAGTGAATTTCCCAGAAATCTACGACATCCTTTTGGACCGTTGCCGTCCACAGGGTGCCTCGGTCAAGTGTTGTACCCTAAGGCCTATCAATCGATACTTCTAGGGCCTAGTTGTAGTGGGCCATTGTTGTCTGGTATCCAGGGCCAAGGTGGGTTTTTGCCAGGTGGTGGTGGTGGTGGTGGTGGCGGTTTAGGTAGATTGTACTAGCTGTAGAGGGTGCATAAACACATGATGGGCTTATTGCAATGGAATACATTGTCTGCAGTAGTTGTGTATTCATACACAGCTTCTTGGAATGGTTCAGGAAAGTGTGTCAGGTGCCTTTTTCATGGGCTGTGCATGTGTGCTTGCTGCTGCGAGGTGAACTGTACTATCAGCAGTGTCTGGTCTATTCTTACCCACACTTACCACATGCTCACCCGTCGTGCACTTCTAGGAGGCTTGCCACTGTTTGTTAGTGGCTGCAACTAGTTGCTAGCTCCTGGCTGGTCACATGATTCATTCAATTATTGCATAATATATGGATATCATCAACAAAAACAACAACAGCAGCAGGTTTACATTGTTATTCCGTGCTGGTACATCTTTTGGGTGTTGCTGCCGCCTGTGCGTTTCTTGTTCATATAACATGCATGTCAGGATGCTGATAAAGTTTACTTGCGAAAGTTCAACTTTTGAAGGATCTCAGGATTGTCGCGTGTGCACACATACACCAGAGGAATGCAAAGTGGAGGTATTGTATGCTGATCTATTTTCGAAGTATTGCAGTGGTGTATACTAGAATGTATGTTTTGAAGTCCTCAATGGCTTCTGTACATGCTGTTTTTCTATCATAGCTCTTACTGACACAGAGATAGCTCGTGTGTTTGTGTGGGGATTCTGCTATCTGGAAGGTGGATACCCAGTCCGTCTTCTGTAGCAGTGAAGGAGCAAAGTGCCACATACTGATGCATTGGATGCATCACCCCGCCTGCGGAAAAATGTTGGGCACGAGGTCGATGGCACTAGGTGCTATGGCATGTGGCAGCAATGATTGTTTTTGATATATCAAACCTCCATTGGATGATGTGCAAGTGTGTGTTTCTGCTGCTGCATCAGCGGTTCATGGTTGTGTTGGTATGACTTCAGGTACTGCATGCAACCAATTTTTACTTACCTAAGAGTTGGTAACCCCAGTGATTGAATCTACAAGGGGACCAGGCCAAGGTGTTGCTGCCAGTGCCATGCTTGTTTGTGAAAGAGAGAATGCTCTCACCGGGGTTGGAACCCGGGTCCTTGAGCTCATGCTTGTTTGTATGTGCAGTGATGTATGAGCAGAGTCTGCTGACAGATGCTAAGCTGCCATACAGGCAGTCCAGCAGCGTGGTATGTCATCGACAATACAGGTAGCCAGTGCAACGTTGACATCATGTACATGGCATTTATTTTTATTCAAACACCTTTGCCTGCCACAGCTGAACATACCAGGCAATGCGACATAAGATACTTGTACGATGCTGCACAGAAAGTCTCACATCCACAGTCAACGTCGGCTCACTGCCTGCGCTGTTCAATGCAGTGTCTGTGGCAGTTCAAAACTGCCTGCTCAGCTTCTCAAGAAGCTCGTAACGTTTCAGGGTTTACTTAACTGTCCTACACTGATTCCAAACGCCAGCTACTTACAGCTCACGTAATTTACGTAGGCGTATGCCAGTTGTGTGACTTCACAAGCGCCGAAGAAGGCCATTGTGCTTCCTCCTGCTTCAACAGGGTCTGTTCCACTCTGCACTGATTCTGGATGTTAATATCTTGAGAATTGAAAATTAAACACGTAAAAAACTCAGCAATCTTCCACCACACAGAGGTCATAGACAACGTTTCGCTGCAGCAAGCGGGAGAGCGATGCTTGTCAATCCTTTCCGTTGTTCCGGGTTCTTCAGCCTCTGACGTGGCTTTCTCGCTGAAAAGAAAGGTGATTATCTATACCTCAGTGGTTTCTGTTGGTCCGTGGCGCGTTACCGAAGTTGTCAAGTCTGTTAGCCCACATGGCCGCTACAGCATGCTGTTGTTGTTGATGTTGACGTCCAACTTGGCGTTGCAGTGGCTGCATGGACATACTGCAGCTCTTGAAGGTGTTTCAAGTTACATACATAAGCACGTTTCATGCATTACAGCCCGCTAAGCACAACCCAATGACCATGCCAAGGGACATCTGCTCTGTGTTGCTGGACAAACTGCAGCATTCATGGATTTTGATTGACAGATGACAAATTCACTCTCTACCAACTGCAAAACGTTGCTGTTGTCACGTTGCTTGAAGTTTTCCATGATGTCTACATCGTAAACAAGTACTGGCTGCACTGTTGTTTCATGCAGAGTCCGCTCATAGGATCAGATAACGACAACCTCAAGAGTCTGGTGCTCTGCAGTGGAGATACACTCTGGATCATGTCTCATGAACTCAGTGACCCTGCTGGTGCTGTTCCTCCTCCTCCTCCTCCAGCAGCAGCAGCAGCAGCAGCAAGACATCATGTCAAGAAGGCCACGAAACATGATCCCATCTATACTACCAACAGTGCAGCAGCCATACCAGGTGCTACATCAGCTCTGATGGCCAGATTGCTGGAACATTCACACCAAATTGCAGCAGCAAAGGCACAACGTGCCACTGCATCTGCTGCTGTAGTACCTCATAGTGCCGCATTACTGGCACATACGCCAGCAGCAGCAGCAGCGGCAGCAGCGAGTGTGAACACAAGTAGTGGCCTCACGGATCTTACAACCAGACTAGCACAGCTATGCAGTCCAACTTCTATCCCCCCCGAGCAGCAGCAGCAGAAGCAGAGCTATGCAGTACCCTATGCCGCAAGCAATGCCATAGCCAAACGTGATTCAAGAGGAATGCAAGACGTTCAACATTCAGCAGCAGCAGCAGCAGCAGGGAGTGTGGAGCTTGATCATCCTCCACCACCTAAACCTGCAGTACCAGATCATTTGCAGCGACTGTTGAGCTTGTTTTACGAGCAGCAGCAGCAGCAGCAGCAGGAGGAAGAGGAGTATGAGTTGAATCCAGTACAATTGCTGCTGCTGACTGTCCAGGCGGCAATGCAGGAGTCTGGATTTAAGTATCGGCAGCAGCAACAGCAGCAGCCAGCAGAAGGGTTGCTACCTGATCTGTCGGTTATCAGGGGAGTCTACAGTTTGACATACACACTTTCAGGAACTACACCTGCTGCTGCTGCTTCTGTTGCG
>LWCB01012997.1:0-11678 GCA_001630525.1 Coelastrella sp. M60 | reverse complement strand
CATTATGTCACGTCGTTTCTACTACATCATGTGTTGTGTTGCACACAATTTGATCCATGCAGTCTTCCCCAACTTGGAGCAGCTGGAGTTAACAGGTGACATCTCAGCCTTGACACTAGCTCACCTCCCAGCTGTGGTTCCAGCCTCATTGCAGCAACTGCAGTTGCCACAGCGTATGGCCTCTGCTGGCTTCCAGGATTTGGCCGCACTACAGCGGATAACAGGTGTGTATATGTGTCGTCATTCTGGCTCGTCTGACCGCTTGCATGGTCCTTTCCTATAGTTGGTGCGAAGACATTTGTCTGATGCTTGGGTACTCCATAGGGTGGCCAAGTTGCCAGGGTACTTGGGTTGGCGAAGCTGAACCAAACGTTTCTGCAAGGGGCTGATATGCGTCGCCAGATGAACTCTTGTGATTGAATGGCATGCCAGAATGTGACATCAGCTTCAGGTATTATAGTGCAATTGAACACGGCAGGTAGGATGACCAACAGTCCATTGACTGTTGAATCATGCAGGATTAACAAGTCTCAGGGTCGGATGGCGAGCAGTACTCCATGATGGGCCACCAACACTCCCAGATTCAGAAGAGGCTTCAGCTACTCTTCAAGAAAACATGGCAGCTGCTGGTGCTGTCTTCTCTGTTGCAAGCAGCAGTAATGAAAGTCACAAGCCTCCTGAAGTTCTCAGTCTGGCAGCTCTGACTCGTCTGCAGACGTTGCAAGCAGTAGGGCCTGCTTCATATGCAGCGCCACAATATGATGCAGCAGCAGCGGCACAGATATCCCAGAGCACATCAGATGTTCCTGGGAAGCTGCCCGCATTGCAGCAGGATGCGCCATCTGCAGCAGCAGCAGCAGCAGCAGGCTGCTCTGCTACTGCTGCTGAGGTGGCAGTAGCTCCGCAGCTTGCACAAGCTAGCAGGGTCTGCAGTGCTTGTGGGTCATTATTGAACCTTGGCTGCCTCTGTCGGCTACAAAGGCTCGAATTGGTTGGCCCAGTCACAAGTGATGAACTAATGCACTTGACAGGTCTGCACTCTTTGCGCACACTTTCACTGCGCGACAACTGTGCTTGGAGTAGCGGGTTGCCTGTAGACAACTTAGCCAAGGTGATCAGCAGGTGCAGCAAGTTGAGGCATCTAGAGATCATCAGCTGTCCAGGTGTGGATGCGATCACCTTGGAGCGAGCACTTAGGGCGTTGGATGTTGAGAAGCTAGCACTGTTGGACGTTGTGGTCTCCCCAGGTGGGAGGAGTGTGGCTGAATTGGGTACCGGGTATCAGTTCATAGGTGATGTGTTCTCGCCAGCACAAGAAAGAGGCGACGAGGAGGTTGTTTGGTGGGGTGGCGCTCAAGCCGACGATGGTGCAGAAGCAGGACATGTTTATGGGCCGCAGCCGATATCCCAAACAGCGTACAATCAGCTGCAGGAAGCCTTACTGCAACTGCAGCAGCTCCTTGGGCAGTTGCATCAGCTCAATGCCATGCACATGCTCAACCAAGGCTTGATTCAGCAGCTACAGCAGCAGCAGCAGTTGCAACAGCAGCAGCAGATGCAGCAGCAGCCGCAGATGCAGCAGCAGCAGCTTCAAGTTGCGGCCCCTGTGATGCATCAAAACCTGCAAGATGTGGGCATCCAGTTGCAGCAGGCAGTGCAGCATCATAACAACATCATGCAGGCGATCGGCCAGAAGATTCAGCAACTGCAATTCACAGACTATGTTCACGAGCACTTCCATGTTATAGGTGCTCAGCTGGCAGCTAATGCTGGGGATCTGTTGCAACCACAGCTTCAGGCACTGGGTGTCCAGTTGCAGCAGGTTGGCCAAGCAGTCAATGCTGCTGCTGCCGCTGCTGCTGCTGGCGGAGCAATGGCAGCGGAGGCAGGTGGGCAACCACAGGCTGCAGCTGAAGGCATTGATGCTGTGGAGTAAGCATGCGGAGTTGATTGTTTAAGACAAGGCCACCGTGGCATGATACCGGGAGGTGACAGCTCTGAGCTGTTGACTGTTAACTAGTGTGTCAATGGAAACTGGCAGGGTCAACCATTGCAATGGGTGTGAAGCCGAGCACTGGCGATGCAGGCTGCAGCTGGTCATCAGTTCCGGCGACAAAGTTCAAAGTTCTGGAGACGGACGTTATTCTGATCTTGTGGTAGCAAGCATTTTTGCTACGCACCGGCAAGTTGTACTACGGGCCGGTTTACTTGTGTGTGATAGTGTACTGCCTCGCCTTTACAATGAGGCTATTGGTCATGACTTCAGTGGGGTTCTGGTTCAACCTAGTAGACATTTTGTGATTCATCAATGTGTCAATCAAGGTTGCATCATGATGAACACTCTCAGATGATTGACGGCGAATTGTTGCCTCCACTGGAGTGCAGTCAATGCCCAAGGGCCGTATGGCCGGAGCGGGCTTGCTTGTTTGTTTGTTG
Source organism: Coelastrella sp. M60 (assembly GCA_001630525.1). Taxonomy (NCBI): domain Eukaryota; kingdom Viridiplantae; phylum Chlorophyta; class Chlorophyceae; order Sphaeropleales; family Scenedesmaceae; genus Coelastrella; species Coelastrella sp. M60. The sequence continues at coordinate 9,242 of LWCB01012997.1, read as the reverse complement.
CCTCCATGCATGAAGCAAGTATCATGGACTGGAGTTGGACTCCATGACTTCATCAATAGGTTTGCTCATGCCAGCCCCTTACCACGGTCCAACATCAATCAAAAGCTCGTAACAAACACTGTTTCAAACAAGTTGACCCACTTTGGCCATATGGCCCTAAAGCTGGTAAATGAGGTTTATCAAAGTCCCATGTTGTCATCAGATGCTACCAACAAACAGGACGGCCTCAAGCAATGCTTTCCTTTGCAAAGCAGTGGTTTCTTGGACAGCTGATTGACTAAACCACATCCTGTCAAAACCTTTGTAGCTACAAGCCTACAGGCCTCACATCCTGAGCTGTGCTTTGGAGTGTGCTCAGCACATCTTGCCACGCACAATTGTGCAAATCACAGCTTGTAGAAAGTACACAGGTCGCCGCAAACAACAGCTTTGCATGGGTTCAATCCATGCTGATATGTATACAGGATAGCATGCTGGGTACGTACCCGTATACAGGATAGCATAGCTGGTACCCAAGTTGATACAGCATAGGCTCCATGCAATGTGCACAGAAACCATACCAGGAGCAAAACAACATCCACTCCACCATGACCGCTTTAAACTAGATGGTACATCAATGGGGCATCACTGCCACTGCAAACACATTGGTGGTACATGAGACTACACACATCCCCCACAAAACCTTCATCTTTACATACGGGGACTCTCACAGGCAGATTCTAGGCCCAGCTGTCTAGAACGCTCAGCAGCAAGAGCCCCACGCTTAGTAGTAGTCTACAGGAGGGCTTTTGTACATAAACCAAGATTGTACAATAGGGGCCACAGTCAAAGGGACACACAAAGCATGGAATACTAATAAACAAACAGACAAACATGTTGACCCACTCTGGCCATACGGCACTTGGGCAATGCTGTACTAATACAGTGTACACACTCCAAAACGCTGTATACTACTGCTAATACGTTGTGGACTCCTTTCCTGCAAACACTATAGCCTAGGCCTAAACAACAAACACTGCTGTAGTACATGAACTCTTACTTAGTCTCGGCTACATGTCAGAGGTCCAGTAGGTCAGCAATCACATGGTAGTGATAATCATAAGCCAGGCAATAGCCTGTCATCCTACTAGCACAAAAGAGGAGAGTGAGCTGACACACCAAGATAAATTATGCTGCCTGCAGCGTTAACCAAGACACACTCATGCACCGAGCATCTGTGCATCAAGCAGCATGTTGTCTTGACTCATCAGCACAGCTGGCACTTGAAAGTGCAGCTTCAGACATCAATGCTAATGTGCCACTACACATGTAAGAGCTCTGTGGTGTAGCCCCTTCACCTATACTGCTTACTGCTTATAAACCTCCACATTCCTACTTCCACATGTTATACATTTTAGATTTCAAACAGGTATTAAGTGATTTGGTACAAGCTGCAATACCAGGGGCTTGAGTGCTCGAGTTCTAAAGCTACAAGCGTCCCACATGTCAGCTACGCTATTGCTAGTGTGACAAAAGCACACCAGCACACTCGGTCTCAATGTCGGTGAACCCAAGCAGCGTCCACTGCAGAGGTGAACGTCAACAGATCACACACACAGCTACATTGAGCAGTCAGACTATTTTTGCCACACACAGCTGCATAGAGCAGCCAACCTGGTTTCCAATACACCTTTCAATGCTTGGTTTCAAACACCAGAACGGTCAATCGCACGCACACTCACATGCAAACACACACATGTGCTACGATCCTTGGCCCACACTCAAATAGCACACATATCAACCATCAGAAACACACCAACCACCACTAGTTGAAACGGGTAGGTACAGACATTGGGGTATGAGCTCATGCAATGGTGCCCAACTTGGCCAGCACATGTACAGCAGCTTCTATACTCTTCAACAACCACCCCTTAACAACAAAGAAAATTACACAGGCAGGCAGGGAGACCTCACCATTACGAAAACACTTTCAAAGTCACTACACGTGTCGCTAGGCATGGAATAAGCAAAGACCTTGCCCTTGATCCCCTGGGCAGGTGTTCATACTGTCTGTTTGTCAGCCAAGTGCATCGGCGCTGACCCCATCAAAAGCATTACAAAGAGCTGAAACACAAAAAGCTCTACATAGTGGACCAGCAGAGCATTGAAGCCAACATGGAACACATTGGACTTCATCACATGATCGACCGAGACATCTGCAGTCACAATGGGAGTAGTTTCTGAGCAGTGTGACGACCAGAAGGTCGATTGCACTTGCAGATTGCTGGCTGCTGATACAAACACTATATGAAAGGTTGCCAGCCGTCCAGTATGTTGCTGTAAAGCTGGTTCATGGGCTGCCGCCTTGGCTACTTTGTATCAAGGTCACTAGCTGCGCATAGCCTGTTGTCTGTCAAGGTGAGGCTATCTGCACATGCGCCAGAAAGCTGCCTATGCCAGATACAGTAAGTACAACACAGCAGCCCCAATACCACAGGGAACCCGTACAGATAGATGAAGATACACACCATGAGACCTCATGTCGGCTCCACCAGTAAAATCAGGCTATTCTCTTCTAAAGGCTACACACACCAACGTGAACAGTTACACAAACAGCTTGTGACACATGCACATATCACAAAACACATAGCAGCATAGCTGTCATGACAACAAGAAGGCAGCACACCAGGCATCAAGTTCTTACCAATCTGTGTCTTTTACCCAGCGGCCTTACGTAACAAACACTTGATACCTTCCATTTGTATCCCACAAGCAAAACTCGCATCAATGATCATGAATGCTGTTACCAACTTCACGGTTGCCGAATGCAAAAGAAACAGGGGCCCCCCTTTCACCAAACTTGAAGCCAAACATTTCAGTTTGTCATCCAGTAGCCGATACCTGGCGCATACTCAGTGTCACCTGGAGCCATGACTTACATAGTCATATGTTGCCTGGACGTATGTGAATTCGTCCTTGACACGTCCCTTGCACACCTTTTGCGAGGGTCCATCAGATTGCATAAAAGAGAGTTGCCAGCGCTGGTACGTTGAGATTACGCACCAGGTTGTCTGCTGACAGCTGCTGCAGTTCAAGACACATGGCTGCCTGGCAACCCAATACTTGGGACAGAGTGAAGTATGAAATTCTGCAAAGCAGGTGAACACTCTGAACTCAAGACCACTCATCACAAGAAGTCATATCTGATGCTGAGAACGCCCACAGACGTCCATCTGCAGTCTGCAGCATGATCTAGGTTGCTGTTGATGCGCCTGCCTGCGCAGAATGCACAGCAGCACCAATCACTGTTACCTACTGCTCCTGCGACAAGCTGCTGTCGCAAATGCTACCACCACCAGCATCAGCGCCGCCCTCAGCATCACCAGCAGCAGCAGCAGCACTGGTAGATGCAGCAGCAGCAGCAGCAGTACCTGCAGCTACTGCAGAAGTCTCTGCCATCCCTCTTGAGGCATGCGTTGCTGCAGACCTCCCTGCCGGTGGGCTCATGGGTGGTGAAACTGCTGGAGGGGACACTACCGGACTAGCAGCACTGTTACTGCTGCCATCTCCCTTACTGCTGCTGCTGTTGCTGCTTCGGTGAAACAAGTAATGCATGCTGCTACTCAGCAAACTGGTCAGGCCGCTGCTGCCAGCAGGAGCTGGAGGGGGACCAGCAGCAGCAGCAGATGCATCGCTTAGATGCATGCCGTCGCTGCTGTGGTGAGGTACAGACACTGCTGGTGCCGTTGCTGGTTCAACGCTGCTGCTTCTGGTGCGTCTAGCAGCAGGTGATTCAGGTGATGCTGACCGCTGCTGATCTGCTTCTATATCAGCTGGTCGAGCAACCATGACAGCACGAAGATCTGGCTCGCTGACAGACAACATACTGCCAGCGCCAGCAGCACTGTAAGCAGCAGCAGCAGCAGTACCAGCTGCAGGGGCAGCAGCAGCTCCATCCTTCGCCACTGAGGGTGGCACTGACCCTGCATCCATTGTTGCTGTGTCGTCTGCTCCTGCTGCTGAATCCTGCTGTACGTGCTGGCCCTGTCGTGCCGCCGCTGCCGCTGCTGTTGGTGGCTCTCCCAACTCAATGGACTCTTGCTTCGCCGCTTGCCGTTCCTCTGTCAGTTGCGACTGCTCCTCCTGTTCTCCTTGCTCACCAACATGCCGCTGCACGCCACCACCAGCAACCTCCTGACCAGTTGAGGGGGGAACGACTTCTGTTGATGATGGCTGCTGCTGCAGCTGCTGCTGATCTACAGTCTGCACTTCCCTTCTTGCCACAGCAAATGCTTCGTGTACTCCTTGTTTCTCTGGTGGGCACTGCTGCTGTTCCTGACGGCTTGGCTCCTGCTGCCCTGGATCCTGCTGCTGTTCGTGCTGTTCCATCTGTGGCTCTTGCTGCTGCTGCAAATGCTTCTGTTGCTGCTGAACAGTCCCTTCCTCTTGTACTGGTTCACCAGTTGTCTCAGAAACCCCTCCTCCTCCTCCTGCTGCCGCCGGTGCTGCTGTCTGCACTGGCTTACCCTGCAAACCCACAACATCCAGCAGCAGCTGCTGCTGCTGCTCCTGCTCTCCAGATGTTTCCTCCTGCTGCTGCTGCTGCTGCTGCTGCTGCTGCTGCTGTTCTTTCTCAACTGCAACAGCTGCACTGCCTGATTGCATCACACCACCAGGGGTGACAAAGAAACTGCCCACCTGTGTTGCATCAAGCACAAAAGCAGGTGCAACAGACTGCAGCATCACATCAGACGATGCAGCATTAGCATCAGCAGCACCTTGGACATCCTGCTGCTGCTGCTGCTGCTGCTGAGAATGCTGCAGATGACCGCTTTTTTGCTGCTGCTGCTGGTGAGACAACATGCTGCTGCTGACCTGTGTTGCCAACTGCACCTCTAGCTGATGAATCCTTGCTTCATATCCAGCCATTTCAGCAGCAAGTCCCTGACATCTTGCTTCTAGGCCGCTTATCAATTCATCTTTTGCAGCCAAGGCAGCTTGAACAGGTGCCAGTGCAAGCGCCTGACTCCCAGCAGCTACTGCTGCTGCCTGCTGATCTTCTTGTGAGAGTTTCTGCAGTGTTGCTGTTGGACTTGGCAGAGCCGCTGCTACAGATGGTGGTACTACAGCAGCACCACCATGCCCATACGGCTTTGCAGCAGCAGCAGCAGCAGCAGTACCAGACGCTCCTGGCAGTGCTTCTGCTGTAGCTGACCGGCTTGGTGGTGCTGCTGCTGACGCTGCCAGACTGATGCTGCTTGTACCTGCAGCGCCACCTGCAGCAATGGTGGATCCAAGCATAGACGCCCCACCTACACCCGAAGCAGCACTACTAGTGCTGCTGCTGCTGCCGAGCACTGACGCATCCCCAAGCTCCTTTGCTGCTTGTTGTGCTAGCAATGCTGCCAACTCTGCTCTCAGCCTTGCGTTCTCCAGGGCCAGATTGCTTGACAGATCAGTAGGTGCTGCAGTTGCTGCAATATCAGCAACAGGCCTCGCAGCAGCGAACCAGGTTGACCCAGCTAATGTACTTGCTGCTGCTGCTGCTGCTGTGGCAGCAGAAGGTGTCAGAGGGACACCTGTTTGTACTGCTCTAATGCTAGAACCAAGCTCTGAACCCTGAGGAGCTTTGGGCTGTACAGGTAGCTGCTGCTCGCTGCTGCTGTCTCCTTCGCCGCTGCTTAGACGCCTCACCGTTGGTGCTGTTGCTGTTGTTCGCATGCGGCTGCTGACCAAGTCAGAAGCTGCTGTAGACGGAGTTGACTGTGTTGCTGCTGCTGACTCTGCTGCTTGCTGAATCGCTGAGGGTAGTCGAGCAATATCAGCTGGGGTTACGGGAAGCAGAAGCGATTCTGATGGTGGTACACTGACCTGTGAGCATCAACAAATGTGACGACACCGAGGTGAACCTGAGCCCAGGGCTTGACATCGCAACTACAGGTGCGATTGGGACGAAAACATGAAGTGCACCCTGCAACAGCTTGGAGGACAACACCGAAGATGGGCCAACACCAACCAATAGCTGGCTGCATGCACTTTGTGAATGCAGGACTGTTTCTACTACAACCAATCTCTCCTTAGAGCCAGTCATGGTTTTGTACAATACAAGTGTTGGAACTAACAGAACGTCTAGACATGCGGCATACCGTGCAGTGTGGAGGATCCTGCAGTAGTCCCGCTCTCGCCAGCAGCTCAACAGGCAGATACCTCTCAAGTTGCCGCCGCACACTTTCTCTCTTGCTGGCCTCTTTCGCTGTGATGCGGCCACAGTGTTCAGCCAGTCTGTTGGCTTGGCCTTCAAACATTTCCTGCCAAGCTGCCCTGCGCGCACATTCTGCTAGGGCTAACCGATAAGCTGCAGGTAACCTGTGGGAGTGCAAGCAAACAATGTGCTGCTAGTGGGTATGCAGGACCAAGCTTGATCATCGTGACGTCAAAGGTAGACAATCACTAGGCCTTGGAGTCGCATGCCCGGCAGCAGAGGTGGGCCACTTGAATGGATGACCTTGACAGCCGCTGATGCCGGCGTATTAGGGCTGCCATGACACAGTGTATATCATTGCAAGTTGTGACTGTCAGTGACAGGTATAGATACTCTTGCTGCTCATGTAGCAGGGCTTGGGGGGAGGCTTCCGAGTAACTTTACTAAGGCCGAGTCAGGAGGAAGCACCTACTGCTGTCTTCCTGACAAGCACCGGGAACCGCACTGCTAGTTGTCAATCTGGAGGCAATTGCAATACTGATAGATCCTTCACGGGCCTTAGCTGACAACGAAGCGGTCGACCGCTGAGCAGTGCTAACATCAGTTTCAAACGTGAATTGACTGTCAGAACCATCTGCTTGCTGGTGTGCTCGACGCTCTATTGCCAATCCAGTAATTTAGGACTATCTTATAGATATTATGCGCCCATCTACAGCTCGTGACCGTCACAACCTTCTGAAGCCAAAGCTTTCGCTCTGAACGCAGCCTGTCCCTGCTAACACCGATCCAGCCATTCGAGGGGTGACTGCTAGACCTAGACTTCCTGGTATTACGTCGAGCGATGCCGCAGGTCCGCAGCACATGCGGAGTGCAGGGACTGGATCAGCTGCTGCTGTGCGCACAGGGCCACTTCATCAACAGCTCTCAGCGTGGAGGGTGTAAGACTTGTTGTATAAAGCCTGAGTAATGGACAGAGCAGCGTGTTTAGGTGTATACACGCCTGTATCCTTTGCTTGTCTGCTGATGAACACGCAGCCTCCTGAGCTCAAAGTAGTTTGATAGCATCGGTCACAAGGGCGACTTATGTGTGCAGGTCGGTTCCGGTAACAATGGGGTACAGGACCTCCCGATTGACGTGCTTGCTAAAGTGCTTCAGCATGTAGAGCAAGGAGACAGACTGCGTTGCTGTGCAGCAGTGAGTGGAAGATGGCAACAAGGAGCCAAGTTGGCCACCAGCAAAGTGGAGTTCTTTACACACCTTGACAAGGGAGACTGCACTGTGCTGGCATGGGACTCTCTGTCAGCATGGCTGTGCAGCAACTGCTATGCTGGCAGTGTTGAGAGTTGGTTGGCAAGTGCAAGTTCTGGCCAAAGGTCAGGCCCACCTTCCAGCTGCCCTTCCAAAGACTCAAGCAGCTGCAAGCTCTCAAGCTGCCCAAGTGCCATCTCAAGGCTGTACGAGCAGCTGACATAGCAGATACAGCATTCACAGCAAACAAGTCATCAGCTTCTCAGCACCTTTCACTTGCAGCGCTCACAGCGCTCAGCAGACTTGAGCTAAAAGAGACTTGGTTGGACCTCAATGAGCTGATCAACTGCACAGCACTGCAGCATATGGACCTGTACCGAGTGGGTCATGTCACAGCATGCAGCTCAGCAGCTCAAACAGCAGCAGCAGCAGCAGCACTTGCAGACCAGCGCACACAGGGAGGCACCGGGTCTGTACGGTGCTTCTGGCCCACTCAGCTGACTGATGCACTGCCTCATCTCACCCAGATGACACACCTGGAGTTAACGTACTACACCATCGATAAGGACAACAGCGATGAGGACCAGCAGCGCTCTGACACGTATGTAAGCCTCAGCGGGTTGCAGCACCTGAAGTCTCTGAGCCTCAGCATGAACAAATCCCACCGTGGAGTCATTGGCCTGGGAGACCTGCCAGTAGGCCTGACACTCCTGAGGCTCTATGAACCACCGGTGTTGTCTCTCAGTACAACACACCATTTGATTCAGTTGACACAATTGCAGCAGCTCAGCCTCATCGATTTTTCAGAGTTTCACCCTCTGCTGCTGTCCAGCCTGAGTCAGCTGACAGGGCTGGTCATATCATGCTGCAGTACAGTCAGCACTGCGACACAAAGTGAAATCATGCAAGCACTAGGGCAGTTGAGGCAGCTGAAGTACCTAGACTTGCATGGCGGCCTTCATGCAGATATCTCCTTCAATCATATGTATGCAGCAGTCACAGCTAGTAATCAGCTCACTTCGCTGTATCTTATGGAGTCTACTTTCCCAGTAGGGGCAGACAGGTACATGTTTTCAGCTGCTCATCCTCGGATGTTCTTGAGGGTACTGGCAGCTTCTGCAGACCTGTTTAATTGTCCTGGCAGCTTCAAAAGGCTCGCTACCTGTTGCCCAAGATTGCAGCAGCTGAATGTCAACAACGATACCTACACGGATCAGTCTTATCTGGATTTGCAGGTACGTTAGAGCAGCATAGCTGTGGATGCAACATGCTCTGCTTCATGTGGCTGAGAGATACTGTTCTGCCTCATTGATTAGAGTTCTGTCAAGCTGAGTACCGCAATGGAAACTGAAGCACTGCAGTCCCATGCTATTTACCATGGGGACATATATGTACACGGGTATGGCAGGGGCGGCCGTCAACACTGGTGTGCCTGTGTCCCTCAACAGTACCCCTGTCATATGCAGCATGTTTTCTCACTTGTTGCACAGTGTATTGTCAGTTAACACTGTCTCTGTTTGCAGTGCCATTACAAAATGTTGTTCAAGAGAATGCTCACCTGTCTGCAGGGAGTGCGTGAGCTGACTCGCCTCTCCGCCCTCACAGACCTGACATTCTTTGGCCTTGACCTGACTGATGACCTCCTGGGAAGCATTGCTTGTTGCACTGGGCTGAAGGAATCATTGTTGGTGATTGATCCATGGCAGAAGATCACTGTCACTGCAGGTGGATAAATGCAACTCACACAGCTGAACGGGTTAACGCGACTGACACTATATGCCCAGCTGGCCGAAAACAGCTGTGAAACAGATC
>LWCB01012992.1:0-12630 GCA_001630525.1 Coelastrella sp. M60 | reverse complement strand
ATCAAAAATGGGTTTTGTGTGCAGGATACAAACACAAATCGAACAAGACCCAGGCCTGCAACAAGTACCAACAATCCTGCACACCTGTTGCAGCCCCAGTGGCTCCCAGGTCTCCTGCTGCAGCTGCCTGTCCACCCACACACCAAACCCACTGATCTGCTTGTCAACCCAGGCAGCCAATACTGGCTGAAGCTGCGTTGGAAGGTCCCAACTCTTGGCTGACGCTGCAGGAGGACGCAATGAAGGAGTACCCAGCAGCACGCAAAGGAAGAAGATGTGATGCAGCAGTATGCAAGTTGGTATTGCTACTCAGGTTGCATTCTGTCACTTTCAAGCAGATTCATGTACTGTAACCCGCTGTCCTGGGTTTCAGCACCTGCAACAAGGATGACTGAGGACCCCGATACATCCTGGTCAGTGGCTGTTCTAGATCAAGCTGGGCAAGAACTGCACCAAAGTGCACAAACAGTGAGCAATAGAACAGCTCCTTAGAAGCACCAACACTTACCAAGTGCTTTCTGTGTTGCTGGATGCCTACAGCCTGCAAGAGCTGATGTGATAGCACCCATCAGCAATGGCTCAAGCTCTAGTGCAGCTTGAAGTGCCTACACATACCACCACAAGGTTTGATGCATTGTCAATGAGGCTGCCAAGGACAATGCTGCAGCATTCTAGGCTGACACAGGGCTCAAAGTAGACAGCGAGCGTCTGCATAGCGGTCAAGCAGTTCTCAGGGAAATTGTGCAGTGTCTGTTCTCTGTGTAGGAAACAACAGGGAACCAGGCCGTAACATTTGAAACACTTCCTCACCTTGCAAGTCTCGTCATCCAGCGTGGTGATGGTCCCCAGCCATGGCAGTATCCTTGCACCAGCAGCTTCATGCAGCACTGCCAGAGCAAAGGGAGCAGACTCAAGCAATTGCCCTGAAAAGCCTCTGCAAAGGTGCAGAAACAACCATACAGGCCACAGATTGCAACAAGTACATGCCTGTCTGCAAGTTCTGCTTGTTGGTATGCGTTCTCTTCTAGATAGCAACACAACACTCTTGACTGTTAACCAGCAGCAAGCAAACAGACCCAGACCTGCTATCGCCCCAGCATCAGATTCTGCGTTGAGCATCATGAAGCTCCAATATGTCAGCGCTCACCGTGCCCATGCATCTACTTGCTCTTTTGCCAGCTCCTTGACAACATGACAGAAAATGATGATATTATCTGCTTCACCTCCAGCATCACCCTCAGCAGCAAGACGCCGGTGCAGCTCTGTTGCAGAGTAGCAAACATGGACAGAACGACGCATAAGTAGAAACATGCTTGATGCAACAACAGCGAGCTACAACTGTTCCAGATCTTGGGCTGCAAATCATACAGTGCCTGCTGCCTTTTTCATTAACTTCCGATATGTTCAGCAAATCATGCATGTTGAACTGCTTCATCAGCTCCGCGTGTGCTAATCAAAACAGCTACACACCCTACCTTTCTCGACACTGCTGCGTATTGCTGCTGTCAACAAGTCCCCAACTTCATTCTCTGTTGCCCCTTTGCTGACTGCTGCAAAGGTCATCACATCCACAAGACCTGGTAAGCTGCTGGGGCCGCCCACAGTAGACAGTCTGACATGATAGTCTGATAGTCGCTCAGCAATCCAGTCAATGACTGCAGTGCCAACCTCAGAGGTCAGTACAGCATCCTCAGACACCCCTATAGCTTTGGGCGCTGTAGCACATCTGTGCAGCAACATCCACACAGGCCAGCAGCAGGACACAAACTTGACTTCATGTTTTCACTGGACATGAACCATCAAAATCTGGGCAAGCTGCGGCACAGCATACAGCATGCTCAGTACCCACAATGCAGTATGCGGCATGATTGTCATTGTCAGGTTTGTCTCTGGTGCTGGAATGCAGCAATTTTCCTTGTCCTGTTGAGATAACGCTTGGCAAGACAAGCTCACATGTACATTCACTTGCACCAAACAACCCCTGTACATTGCAATTGGAGCACAGAGCAGCTTACTACTCAAGTACGCACCCTGCAGCATTGCGTGACTCTTGTCGCGACATCTGAGCCAGTCTCTTGAGCAAAGTCTTTGTCTTGCTGAGCAGACCTGGGTGGCGGGTGAGCACAAACTGACGAAAGTGAATCCAGGCGAAGCAAGCGTTGTGAAGAGAGGGGCTGATACCAAGGAGCGGCCACAATTTCTCCTGCAAACAGTCAGAGCCCCATGACCAGGTTGAACAAGGCACCATGAAAATTGCTGCACTGCGCTGCACATCACAGGATGCAAGTTGCCACATGCAGCCAGACGCCACTATACTATGAGAGTGAAATAAAATCAAAGCCCATGACACTGATCAACAACCTACTGCCAAGCTCAAAGCCATATGAACACGAACTGAAGATCTACACCTTGTTTTCTGCTGACATTATCAATGATTAATGTGCTGATCAAGTGGTGTACATTGCAGGAACTGTCAAGTTGTACCATATGCTTGATGCCTTGAACACCTGCAGTATTCTCAAGTAGTCATCAGCTGTGTCAATGTAGCTGCCTTCATCCAGTGTGTCAAACACTCCCCTCAACAACATCTCACACAGCCGCACCCGAACACCCCAGGGGAACCGCCAGCCAGCAGTAGTTCTCTGCAAACAGAGGTGACAGCAAGAGAACATCAAGGCCCCAGGGCTGCATGGACATTGAAACAGACCAGTGCAGACAGCCACAGAGCCACAAAGTGATGTTGAACAGAAACTGCTGTCCTCTTGAGACAGAACCCCACACAGATCACGGAGTGGAAACAATCAGGCCAGCTGGTTGTCAAGGCATGTACAGCTAAAATGATCATACCTTGACAATGGCAAAGGTATGCTGTCCCACCGCCTTGCTGGCATCTTGATACTCTGCTTCATCAAATTCATCAGCATCACGAACATCACATCGGCGCAGAGCAGCTTTCAACCTACATACAGGTGTGACATGGAACAGCCCTCAAATATGCATCACTGCTACTGTTGACTGGGACCCTGCGTGTGCTGAGCTGCTGTGCATCTGCTTCGAGGGCAGACTAGTTGTTCTCCTCCTGCACAGTCAGGCTCTTGACAAGCACGTAGGATCTTAAGTATTTGCAAAGTTGCCCCAGATGAGGCTGGAATCTTGTACAAAGCTGTCATCTCCACCCACCTGGCCATGAGCTGCTGAGCTGTGGCGACATTGCTGTCTGTTTGCTGTGCTGGATGACACCAACCATCTCTCACGCTCTGTGCTAAGGTAGCAAGCAGTACATGAGACAACGTATCCCTCCAGGCAACAAAGCTGCGGAACCTGTCGCCAAAAGTGCAATACTGTTTGGATCGGGAGTGATATTGGTCCGGAGCTAGGCAACACAAAGCAGCTTGCATACACAGATTGCCTGGCAGGTGCTGAGTAATTGCCTGGGTGCGCCACGCTTCCTGCATGGGCAGTGCTGCTGAGCTCAACATGCGATGTACTGCTGTTGAGGAACAAAAATGCTATGTAAAAGTCCTGCCCAGGCTGGTCCTCCGTGTACCTGTTAAAATCTCGTGGAAGCACAGTGCCCAGCAAACACACCGGCAGCTCAAGGTTAGCAGTCCACTTTTCACTGACCGGCAGTTGCCCTGCAGAACAGTTGAGTGACCATGTGGGTTATCGCAAAGCACTGCAGCGCTTGCAAGCTCATTGTGTACGTATGCCGCAGAAAGGGTCAGCAGCATCCGCACCTGTTGACTCTTGCATCTTTGCAAGAGTGGAGCCCACAATATCCAGGAGACGGCTGACCTCTGCAGCCCTGTTCTCATCAACATCAAGCTGGCTGCGAACAGTGTGCAACAAATCCTCTGCAGGAAACAAGTCAGCTGCTGTAGGCAGGTCATGATGTTGTTATTGAGATAGTCAGTATGACCAAGGCAGCTGAGATTGATGAGGTTGATGCTGACCTGCATCACCATCAAGGAGTCTGCATGCATGGCAAGTGCTTGAATTGCAGGTGTTATGCGTCTGATCCAAAACATGTGACTTTAGACCAGATAGAACAAGAACAAGCACAGCACGGCCACAACAGACTCTATTGGCAAGGTGCAGCATCAACGTTGCAACGGTGCTTGAATTGTTTACGCCAGCAAAGACAAGGTTCACACATCAGAAACCAACCGCGGCGACACAACAGAGCTGTGAGGAAGGTCACACATGTTGACCAGTGTGCACCTCACCCTCAATGCCCTTGGCACAGTTGCAGGAAAACACCAGGTATGCTAGGTCCTTGATTTCATTTTCCAACAAGCCAGTCTGCAGCTGAGCAATGTTTAGCACTGGAGCCTCCCTCTCAGAACCTTCACCGTCCAATGACACATCCCGATTGCTGCTGCGTCTGCGAGTGGCTTTCTCGATGGTGATAGTCCTGCATGCACGGAACAAGGCTAGTCTGTGCGCCCCTTCTGACAACACCTCTGATGCTTTACTTGTGTTGGCATTGCTGCTAAGCACCTGGTGACAAGTCCAATCTGCCAGGAAAACACATGCCTATGCCTGATGTTCTCTCGTCATACATGCTCACTCAAACTGCCCTGTGTCATGATGGCTGCATGAAGGGATAAACCACTGCTGATCAAGCAAAGCCAATTGCCGATGACTGTCGCCTCGGCTCCGCTTGATTACCTGGACCCTTTTCGGACGCACTGCAGTATGTCTATACTACTGGCGCCATTGGCATTGTGCATTACGGATAAGAAGGCTTGAACATCAACCGCATCCAGTAGCCAGGGCTCCGCAGTGCTCATGCCTATAGGCAGTTGGACCTTCCTGCCCTTTGCTTTTTGTACCTGTAACAGTTACCACATAGCGTCCATCATGCTCCTTCATGTTGCTTGTAAGTTGTGGCATTTCTATCATACAGCTGCTTCTTGCTGCATGTACTGGAAGGCTGGTGCTCTGCAGTTTCCATGCAGTGCAAGCTGGCCTTAGCTTGGATTCCAGATCAACTGCTGATGCTTTGGACTGCCACAGCTGTTTGGTAGCCCGGATGTCATTTGACTTGAGATCACAGCTGTGGTGCGTATGACTCTCACAGCTATTGGCATGGTGCCCGCATGAGCCATGGGTACAAACCTCCAGTACATATTCCAAGAGTTCACGCCTTTCACTCAGCAAGCACTCCCGGTCGTTCTCGCCAGCCATTATAGTCCCATGAAACTACGAACGTCCCGCCATCTGCAGCTGCGTGCCACTTACAGGCAGCAGGCACAGCTGCTGTGCATGAAGGGTGTACTGTCTCAGTCCCAAACACCGATCACTTCCGACGGTGTGAGTGCAAGCTAAACGACTCCAATCCACCTCGGCATAGATATTTCGTACGTATCTGTATGCTTACAGTGTCAAGGGTGCCAGCCAGTTGGTTGTATGACTTGTGCCCGCACTGTAGAGGGCGTCAGCTGTGCAATATGGCCTATTCAATCTCTCTTGTGAGTGTAGTCCGGTGTGTTGACTGCCACAAGATACCTGCACTACCTGCGCAGGAGCGAAATGGCGCACAACGGTCACTGTTGCTCCAGCTTCAGAGGCCAGAGTCTTTGATGCATAAGATCCTGCACACTGATCAACATCTCACACCTAAATAAAGGTTGCGATCACCGACGTAAGGTGCTGTTGCAAATACTGCTGCAGTGAACCGTGTTCAAGACTTGCGTCGTATACGGTCTGAGGCATCCAGCTGCACTATCAGAATGATACCAGTTATGAAGGTGTTACTAAGCGCAAGTGGGACGATGGGGTACATATATCACCCGCTGCTTGCTAGTCACTGTCATAGCAAATACCTGATCCTGTTGTGGGAGGAGAATGTGGGTTGTGCCGTAGGAGAATGCGGTTTTCTTGCCCAATGAGCCTGTCCTTGGCTCGTCAAACGGGCTAAAGTTACTGATGTAGCTTTCAAGCTCGATACGCAGCCACAAAAAGCTGATATTCTATAGTGCTATGGTGTATCTGTGCGACAGACCTGCCAGAATGCACCGATGCTTATGCCTGGCATTGCAGATAGATTTTAGGGTTACAACATTGCCAGCTGCATATCTCAGCAGCATGGTCTAACCAAGGCGACCGTAGCTGGTGCCCTATCGCCAGTAAGTGCATGATAGGGCCCCCATCACTGCATACCAACATCCTAAGTCTCCAGTTGCACACAGGCTCAACGCAGTGAATCCACCTGACAGTACCCTGGCATTGCTGCTTGGATGACCGATGTGGCAAATTCATCGCATCCCCAACGAAGTGCAAGATGGCATGCACCGTGCTAATGTCACTGTAACTTTGCCACAAAATAGTCACGCTGTATGGCTTAAACGAATTGCAGTGACTGCTGGCAATCAACACCATGGACTACTACACTCGAACACATGCTATCATTGGCTTATCCCAGTGACACCCACAATGGCCATGGCATATCTAGAGGTGACCAGAAATACAATGATTGGGGAAAAAACCTACTTGACCTCATCAGGGCCAAACTTGGCATCAACACAACTCAAGAAGCCAATTGGCTTGATCACACTCATGCCTGTGACAGCCATTGAGCATCACTGATCCCCCCACATCGCAGGCAGATGCTTCCCCACAACGCAGGCAACCTGCAGCACTGCATCTTGCCAAACCAAGGACTGGCGCAGCGATGCAGTGGTGTACATCATGATCACTTGACTATGAGCAGAAACTCTGTCAGATTATTCTGTTCCTGTGCAGATACTCCAGTATCTTGGCCGCTGAGTGTTGGGGTGTGACCCGCTGACCCTGCTGATCAACTGCTTCAAGCACAAGCTCAGCATTGACAGGCTCCTCATAGGGGTCATCAATGCCTGCACAGGAAGCAGAGCGCAAGCTCTATGCATATAACTGTATTGTATCAACATGAAGGAAAGCAGGAATCATGAACCTTGATGTACAGTAACATGTCAGTTAGGCCTAAGCTGGGTGCAAGGAAGCTGCTGCAGGACAGCTGATAGTCACCAATGATTTGTCCAGCATCATTTGGGACCTGCCAATTTGTTGTTGTTTTGTCCAGTAATCTGCCGTCCTGAGTGCCAACACCACAGCGAAACAGCTTGGCACATGCTTTCTGCATTCGGCTCACCTGTGAAGCCCTTGATTAGGCCTGCACGGGCCTTCTTATACAACCCTTTGGGGTCACGCTCTTCGCAGATGCTTACAGGCACCTACAACAACGACAGGTGGGATAAGCCAAAACCTTGCTGCTGTCCGCAGGTTTGCACAAACAGCCCGGAGCCCATCCTAACCAAACCTAACCAAAACGGGAAACGCTGCCTGCAAGCTGTTTGCATTGAGATATTCAGTAGGTTGCTGCATGTGTAATGAAGCAGGGTCGTTGTAGATAGCTGCTCAACAACACAACCTGCCCAAATGCAGTTGAAATGCTGGAAAAGAACCAATGCAGAGTAAGCCACACCTTCATGTAGACCTCAACGAATTTGCCAGGTGGCAGCAGGGCACGAGCAGCGTCACGATCACGTCTGCGATGCAGAACCACATGTGTGTGAGCAGGCTGATGAAGATAGAGTGAGTGCATAATGGTCAACCTCACGCATACAGCAACTGGCACTATGCTTGCATCAGACATCAGACTGAAGCAACCAGCCACAACATGTAGCTGCTGACAAGCATCCTCAGGCTCACTTGTATGGGCTGATGAAGCTAACCAGGGTAATGATGCCGTTGTCCGCAAACAGCTTCCCAACCTCGCCAATCCGTCTGATGTTCTCCTCACGGTCTTGGGATGAGAAACCCAGGTTCTTGTTGAGGCCGTGTCTTACATTATCTCCATCCAGCAAAGCTGTCAATCTTCCACGCTCCAACAAGGCATGCTCAAGCGTGCAGGCAACTGTGCTCTTGCCGGAGCCAGACAGGCCAGTGAACCAGAGGACGCATCCCTTCTGTTCCAGTAGGTCCTCTTTCTGCTCGGTGGTTACACCGCCTGGGGTAGCGGAGAGATTCACATAAACCTTTTAACATTATTTCAGGCATTTTATGAGGCCCAACCTTGGAGGATGCCAGCAGTGTATTGCGTTCCCGTGGAGACAGGTGCATCACCTCTCACCTTCGTGCCACTTGATATTGGTTGAGTTCCCAACATCATAGATAGCATGATAGCTGCTCCGTGCCAAGGAGCCAAGGGCTGAGGAGGCGGGAAGTGCAGCTGCAGCTGCTGCCCTGAGTAGGGAAACGCCAGATGATGCCAACATGTTGTACTGCTCAGAAACACATATATCAGGATGCTGAACGTGCCGTGTACTCACTAACGGTAGCTTTAGCAGATTGGTCGCACAACACAGACTGTACCGCAGGCGTCACTCAGTGACACGGCAAGTAACGGTGCGTTCCAAGTTGGATACGATGGATCTGCGGTTAGACACTGCGCACGTTACCATCAATTTTTATTCACAGATCTGTCAACAACTCTCATTGTCCCTCAGTATGCATCAGCTGAGCTTCACTGGTCTTGACCTATGCTACTCTCATCTGAGCCCCTTACAGGGCAACCACACTGACATTACTTTGAATGTTGCAATAAAGCTTGTTGATCATGTTGCGCCAAATATCCGCCTTGCGGCTGTTCAGCTGCTATCAGCATCAGCAAAGCAGCTCAGCTGTCAGGCTGCACAGCAGATCACACACAAGGACCAGTCGCGTCTTGATCTTGTGTTTCAGAAGCTGTGCAGTGTCGTAACCATGGATATAGTGCCGGCCGTGCGTTTGGAAGCTCTCGCCAGTTTGTCAGGTGAGCTGCTTTGAGGGCACTGCAGTTGT
The DNA here is from genome assembly GCA_001630525.1 of Coelastrella sp. M60. NCBI lineage: Eukaryota > Viridiplantae > Chlorophyta > Chlorophyceae > Sphaeropleales > Scenedesmaceae > Coelastrella > Coelastrella sp. M60. The sequence continues at coordinate 3,804 of LWCB01012992.1, read as the reverse complement.
CACCCTAGCACAACAGCAACACACCCATCAAAGATAATGCATATGGGATGTTTGTCAATCAGACAAGCTATAAAGGTGATGTGCACAAAACTCGCTACGATAGAGATCAATACTGTCTGTTTGTTTTGACAATCATATGCCTACTTCATACAGACATGCACCATGCGAGCTTGGCAGTGAGGAGGCAGGCTCTTAGCAAAAGAGCTACATACACCGTTGCAACAGCCCATATGGCAGCGACTGATGCCGGGTTACTGGATAGTGCTACCGGTGCTTTTGTGCACGGCAGTGAAGATGATGTTGAGAAGGCAAGTGTTGGGGAGCGTTAAAGCTTTGATAAATTGCAAACATCGTATGTGGTTTCACAGGCTTCAATTGGAAGTTCCACCAGTGTCACTGCTAGCCTGAACATCAAGGGTGCTTGCAGCTACATACTCGTGGTAAACCACAGATGGTTTGCACACCTCCTTGTCACCTTCTCCCGCCATGCAAATCGGGCCTTTACGGCCAAAGTTGGCGAATCTGTGTTGTCCTCTTTCCACCCCAGCAGCAGGCAGGAAATCTGTTGCATATCCCTCGAACATTTGCATAGCTGCTGCATGTTCTGCTGCAGGTGCGGTTGGCCACCATCCATACAATGAAGTTGCTTGGTGACAGGGACAAGCAGTTTGCGGACGAGGCTGCAATCATCCTCACCAGTCTAGTCAGTGATGAATTGTTGAATGTCAGAAAGGCAGCACTCAGAGTATTGCTGCACTGGGCAACAGCGTTTCATCAGCAGTATTTACTACTGCAACAGCAGAAGGCATTGCAGCTGCACGAACAACAAGCAAACCCACAGCTTGATGGCCGTGAGCAGTGTCAGCAGTGGCAACAAGGTGGTCATGTACTCCCGGCAGAAGCAGCTGCTGCAAGCGGCAGTGTTGGGATGGAAGCTGAAGATGATTATTCAGAAGAGGAAGAAGGACAGTGTCAACATCAGCACCAGGGCATCGCAGCTGCAGCAGCAACACCTGTTGCACCTGGTGCCACTGCACATCCTGCATCTGGTACTGCCGCGCCCAAGCCAAGACGTGGTGGCAGAAAGATTAGTAAGAAGAGGCGAGGTGACACACCTCCCTGGGGCCCTGATGCTTTGTCAGCTGCTGTCACAGCACTGCATGACAGTGATGTAGAAGCCAGGCAGTTGGCCCTGCAACTAGCACAGCTGCTGCCACCAAATGGTGTGCAGGCGGTCATGGGGTTAGTGCAGGGTCTCATTGACTGCTGTGAGAGGTTTCATTGCCAGCACTTGGATACTGCACTGCAGATAGCAGCACAACTGGGACAGAATAGAGCCATATATGTTGGTATGATAGCCAACAAACTGGTCAAGATACTGTGCAATTATACATCAGCAGCTGAAGATACGAGTGCTGATGCTTCAGTGATGTTTTGTGACAGTCGCCATGTTTGGGGCAGTAACAGCAGCAATAGTATGCGCAAAAGTAGCAGGGCGACTCATCTTGGTCCTGGCTCACAGATACTGCAGATAGTTCTGTTAACAGCTGCTGATGTCAGGCCACAGATAGCACAACCAGTTCTCCAGCAGCTGGTCAGTCAAGGACTCCATCAGCAACAGCAGCTTACAACCTTCGTGCAGCGCCTGAGTGCCCTGCAGCAGCAACATTGACAGCAGTACCAGCAGTTGCAGCAGCGGTACCTGCAGCCGCAGCAGCGGCGGCCATGAAGCGGAATAGTCGTCATCAGAGCCAGATACAGCTTGCCACCCAGGAACAGCAGCTGTTGGGTTGCAGGTGGATTATGATGGTGCCAGAAGTGTGCGCATATCCACTACCAGATTGTGATCAAGATAGTCTATTTGGTCTGAGCACTGGCAGTCACTGTGATGTCAACAGGGTGAGATCTTGACCCCAGAGGGCTGCTACTGCATTCAAGATGACGTTTGTGAATGTTGAATTTGTCACAATGTCAACATGTATCATGCACGACACACCAACAGCACACGGACTGTCAAAGCAGTTGATAAGGTCGTTGAGCATCCGAACTCTCAAGTTGGGTTTGCATACTTGGATTGTTCAACGAGGCTTGTGGTCATTGATTGTCAGTGGCAAGGAATGGTAACTCACTTGGTAGTATGTGAAATAAAGTTTGGCTCATGCAGCAAAGTGAAAACCCTTCACTGGCATTGGCAATGCTGATGATAACAGAAGGCAATTGCCGTCGGAAAAATTGCAACCCCTTCTGCAGTCGACGTTAGGAAAGTCCACTTGCAGAAAGCTTATTCAAGGCCTGCAAGCTGTTGTGGCAAACTGGGCTGCTGGCAACCGAGCTTGCCATGATTGCTGCAACTGCTTGCGAGCCGAGTAAATCCTTGCTCAACTTGTAGATGCTGAAACCAGCTTCCCGGCAACCTTGCTACTGGCAGACAGTTGCTCGAAGAGGATTGACAGCAAAACGCGCGCTTGCTGGCAACCCGCTGCCTGCAGCTCGGCTCCTGGCAGCCTGCTTCTGCTCTAGAAATTGCTGGCAGTAACAATTTACAGACAAGAGGGCTGCAGCCGGGTGCCTGCTGATGATATCATAGTTTGCTGCAAGCTACTTGTGCGCGACGTGGCTGCGACGTGCATACGCTGGCAAACAACACAGTTGCTGGTGCGTGAAACACCTTTGTGTTCACAAGTTGTCGAACAACTGTACATCTACAAGTAGCTAATGCATTCAGACAGCACTGTCACAGAGCTTTCACAGTAGCTGTGCTTTGCCAGTAGAGTATGCTGCAGCTGCTTACCAAACCATGTAGCTGCGCATGCACTGTAGAGACACCAGATGATCCTGCTCATCATCAATGGTGTATCGTGGGCGCTGGCTGGTTAGTGATATGAACACAACGCGGCAGGCTGGAGATCGCAAGCTTGCCTGAGTAGGGCCCCGGGGTTAAGGTAACGAAATTCAAATGACACAGTGCCGCGGGCACCAGCACTTGAGATAATATCTGGAAACGTATAGTGCTCCAAAAAAATTTGTCTCTCATTTGTTGTCACTCAGTCACTACATGACGTACTCACAGCGCTTTTAGCTGTTGCTGCATACGCGATCTGCGTTGGTTGCATCTATATTCGCTGCGCTTGCTCACTAGAACTGTTCACCACTCATCAAGATATAGATACTAAGTCATCCGTCGCTGATTGCAGTCTGATCAACTGGATATCACCCACCATGATTGCAATCCAGAGGCTCTGGAGCTGCAGCTTGCTTGTTAGTGCTCCTCAGCGGGACATCAGTGGAGGTATCGAATGACCACGAACCTGGAAAGTGAGTATTTTTTGTATGTCTTTCCCCCTGAGAGGCTGTATGCCGAGTCATGGAGGTACCAACCTTGAAGGGAGAGTTTCTGCAGTAGTACACAGCTTAAGACAAGCTGAATGACGATGACCGCAGGCATCTGGGGAAACACAGCAGGGTGCAGGAGGACGACTGAATCTTATCAGCTCTCACAGAGTCATCCCGAGCAGGACAGCACCAAACTGGTGAGGAAGGAGCTGTTGTCGTCGCTGCTATTTGACTTCAACGTGTCTGTGCATGCCCTTTGCATTGCTGTTGACCGCCACGTGGCAGATGCAGCTGTTTGTACGATGCCTTTGTGCTGTCTATTATGTACAGTAGGGCTTTGACGGCTGATCTTGGCATGACCACCCAGGACGCTGCAGGTGCAAAACCGCTTCTTGTATGTGCACTTCAGCCACCATGAAGAACCCCAAGGTACTGCCATGAGGAGCCCCAAGGCAAGAACAAGCCAACTTG
>LWCB01012978.1:0-14431 GCA_001630525.1 Coelastrella sp. M60 | reverse complement strand
AGCGGTTACGTTGGATATTATGGTGCTTTGTTGAAGCTAGTCATATGCTGCACAATCATAGAGAAACCATATGCAACGCAAGCAGCCTCCTTTGTGACATTCAAAGTCTGTTGTGGCCATATCAGCACGCAACGCACACATGCCTTTGCAGTGTTGTACAAATGGTGTCAGAGTCATATGTGTTGCGAGTGATTCAAAGCCTGCCACCTGAACATGCAATGCAGATGCCCCACAGGCAGTAAAGGAACTTCGGAAGAAGAATGCAACTCCGCAAGAGATGCAGCGGATCTACGAGAACTATGACACTTGTACCAGGAGGAAGTTGAGAATGATTGGTTCATCAGTGCGCAAAATGGGTTTTAACTGTGAGACGGAGAAGGGACAGATGGCGGGAAACTACATCAGCTTCGTAGCTCCTGGTAAGTCATCTGCTGAGTCAACTTTGTAAGGGTGCCACATGCAGCAGTCATGCATCACTCTATTCTTTAAGCCTGGAAGTTGGTTGTGTTGCCCTGACAATGTCCATGATGGCATAACACTCTTCTTTCCTATATGTCAGTCATCCTGCTCCCCCCTGTAGCACATCAACCATATCTGTGTGTGGTTTGTTCCTGGCAGGTTTGACTGTCTGTGAAGTTATGGTTTGTGCCAAACAGAAGCAGTTCTCAGCTTATGGGTTACCCTTGACTCGTGAAGCAGCTCTGTCATTGAATCAGCCAGCTGCTCAAGCTGAAGTATTGGCAGATGGTGCTGATCCTGCTGATGATGTAACCCCCGCCTCAAGTCTGATCAAGCCGTTGGTCTTTGAGAGCTGCCCCGGTTACACAAGCCAGTCGTACAGGGCATGCCCCAAGGGCCAGCAGGTAATCCATTATCATCACAATGGGATAATAATCAGCACAACATAGGTTCAGCAGTTGGTTTGGATATACTATGGCATGTCTGAGCCCAATATCAAGGAATCAACTGCCGCCTGGCAATGCTCACCAAATGATCTCGTCAGCTATTTACCAATAACTACTCTTGATTCGCGGCGTTGCTCTCATTGCTTTCAGTGTGTCAAGGTCTACTACCCCGGGGATGACGTGTGTTCATGCTTCAGTTGCTCAGCCTTCACGGGCAGGCGAAGATGTGAGCAAGGTGACATCACAGTAGGATATAAGAGGTGAGCACTGTGGTAGGCTCAAATCTACAGCTGATGTATACTGAGACACAGGTTGTAATCTGCTGTATAATTTGGATTGTGGCATCAGATGCAATACTCTGACCAAGCAGGCACAAGTGCCTGCAATTGCAGTTGCGCATTATCGTAACCCAGCAAATGCAGCTGCATTGTGATTGCTTAGGCAGAACATGCTTGGAGAGGGATGACAGCTGTGTCAACAGTGAGTTGTACAGCACCATTTTCTTGTTTACTGACTTGGGATGCTTCTGCACTTGCTGTTGTGACTTGCAGTTGCTGCTTCACATGTCCAGACCAAGTAAGTCGTGCATATCTCGTATCACTTAGTGTATGTAGAAGCTCTGACACCACATTATAATATCAAGGTCACAGAAAGCTCCACAGATCCAATGGCATCCCATTGCACTCACATTGGTGCTCCCAACACAACACAGTGTGTTACTTGTGACTGTGTGCATTGCATTCATCTTCCATTGCATGTACTTACGGCTGGCGGATGATCAGGCCAGTATAAGCAGTTCATCAGCAATTGAAGTACCTCCTGCATTGATGATGTATCAACACCCTGTGCACAGACAGTTGCAAGTAGGATGAGTCAATGCGTGATCACAGCAAGTGCAGGAGCCAAAGAGTCATCCAATCTACTTTGTGTCACAAGGTCACCTCTATAACTTCTGTGATCTCGCGTGTCCTCCATGTGCTCTGCCTCTGATTAGCCCATCTGTGGAGTATGCAAGACCCCTTGCGTTCCTGAGTTTCAGCGAGTTGAGATTATCACTGGTGTATTACCCACCACACCTGAAAGCTATAACACCCTGGCTTATCAGTATTCTGCCACCACTGAAGCAGTCAACAAGGGAAACAATGCACAAACTCTGACAGGTACACAGCCCATTGCACCACCAGCAGTGTGCAGGTTGCATATATGACTATATAGTCAAATACAGAAATTGTCCTTTGCTGTTATCAGCCTTGAGATTGTACGCTTCATTGATTGCATCACAGCCATGTCTTGTGTTGCTTTGTCTTACTGCAGTGACCTTCACCTTCTCTCAAGCCCTGACCGCTACAATGACCTACGCTAAAGAATTTACATATTCAGAAAAGGCTACAGCTGAGATTGGTATCCCATTCCTCAACAAGTTTGCAGTTGAGTTCTCAGCATCTCAAAAGTTCACAACAACAACCACAAACACAGAAACACGGACCTCAACCGTCACATACGCCCTACAGCAGCAGATCCCAGGATTGACAATGCAAACAGTCACTGCAGATGCAAGTGCTGGCATGATTACAGTAAAGGTGGGTTGGGTTCTGCTTAATTCTTGGGCAAGGCTGCACTCATATTAATGATGGATGCGCTACTAGATTGATTGACAATTCATAGGTTGCACAGTTTTCTCAGGTTCCTTGAAGCAGGGTCTATTATAGAGGGTATAGAGATGAGAAATGCAACCCTCCGGCTCAGAATATGAATCCATTGCTCCTATGCTGCTCTTGTGCATCTTCTTTTTAGACAGAGGCATCAATACTCTTGTTGCAACACTGAGTCTGAGTGTTGTGGGTGTTTTGTCTTCGATTTTGCGCCAAGCGGCTTCACACACACTTGCTTGCAGTGATGGTGGCTGTGCAACAAGCCCAGCCAAGACCTGAACTGGTTGGAAAACATTCAGGCCATCTAGCACATCTGATTCTTGCCCCACAGGCTTGTTGCTAACTTATTCAGGTACCCATTACTGTGAAGACTTACTACACTTGTGACAAGGTGACCTCAGAGGACAACGCCATGATCATGAAGACTAATGGAGTGCTGAATGCAGTAGAGTCAAACCTGCGAGTCACATATGGTGAACAGGTATGTGCCAACAAAATTGAAGCATGGAAAATGCCAGGTCCAAGAAGGCCTACAGCTCCAGGACATCACCTGCCAGTGTGTGTTGATACGGGAACACACACAGATGGTCATCATTGTAGTCACACTGTGGAGTAACAGCTGAGCTACCACTTGCCTAAATGGTTCACCATGAAAGGCTTGAAGTGTTCAGCGACGTGCACTGTGCTGCATCACAGCATGGGCTCTTTTTGCAATTTGATGATGTTATGATGCATGTCATCACTGAGTCAAGTGGTTCCTGCTTGCAATGCCTACCTGGGCGCTGAAGACAAGCAACAGGGGCCCTTGGATGTGTTCACATGTGTATTCAGACCGTGAACAAAGTTGCAACATTCACTTGCAGCTGAGGCTTAGCCTGCAAGGGGAATGCTATCCAAGGTTTACGGTGAACCACCCTACCTTCCACCAGTCTCACGTCTTGTCAACACTTCACCTCTCTTCTGTCCTGCAGTATCCGATCACTCCTCCCATTGTTCTTCCCCAGGCTACTCAGACATGTGCCAGCAACCCGCAGTGTGCCCAGTTTGGGCTTCAGGGCAACTGTTGCCCCAATGACAGGGGAGTTTACAACGCATGTAAGTGAACAACACAACTGGTCACATGCACACGGACAGAGACACGTCAAAGCAGGAGGCGTTGTGTGGTCAGATTGTTGCAAGTCGAATATGACAGCTGACGCATTCTTGCAGCCGCGGCGCACCCCAGTAGCAGCTACAGGCAGAAGCCGGACTTCATGTCATTTGGCTGTCCTGACAGCTGTACCGGGCTGTGATTTGTCAGGCTGAATTTCTGAAGCTGGCCAGCAGCACAGCAACTTAACATGATAGCTTATTGACTTTCTCTGCAGTGCTCACTGATGATATGATGTTGCTCTGTCATACAGGCTGCTCCTTCTGCATCCTCAAGCCTGCTTGTGCAGCATTCGCACAGGACGACACCACCATGTGTTGCCCTGCCAGAACCAATGTCATGAATCCCTGTTGTGACAAGAAGTGAGGGGACAATGCTATCTCATGAAGCATCTGAGCATTGGAGTCGACGGAAGTGAACCTCAAGATGGATTGTACTGGTCTGCTTCTGATCATATACTGCTTGCACCCTTCTGTCACTGTGGTGGTTGCCAACCATCATTCTGCAGCAGGGGTTGCCGTGAATTGCTGCCCTTATGAGTCACTCAGCCTGGAGTAGTTTGCATTGTTTCAGTGTGCAGAAAGGACCTTTGGTGCCATGAGAATTCTTTGCTGTTCAGCCCAGCAGTTCACATCCAACTCCCTTAGGTTGCACATTGATTACTACTAGTTGAATTTGTCTTGATGACAAAGGTTACTTGATGCTGTGCTACAAGCCCATTGCGGCTGTGATGATTGGGCAAGGGCTGGAGTGCATGCTTTCTGGCCTGTGTCATACTGGAGTACACATTGCCCTCACATCTACCACACAATCTATCCATACCTGATCTATGGAATTCCATCAGCTACATCTGCTTCGTGGGTCCTTGTACTGGGTCTGTATGTCCTTAAACAGACTGATTTATTTGATGCATTGCTATGATGGCCTGCCAGAGAACGATCTCTCTGTGCTCAGCAAGGCTTGCTGTGGGACTTGATTGCATTGACAAGCATTGGAGGCTCAACCTGTGGTGATAGGAATTTTGGGTATGGTGAACAGGACACCGTTCTCTGGCAGTGTGCATTCAACTTGTGCCAGGTATGATAAGCTTTAGCTGCTCATCGCGCACCTGCATTTGGGCTGGAACGAAAAAGTGTTTTGTGATTGGCAAATTTGTGGATTCAGCATTGAGCCTGATTTGCAGCTGCCCTACACCAAGATGCAACCCCTGCCATGAAGCAGCATGACATGTATTGTACGCCAGCATTGCTTTCAGATATTCTTAGTCCCCTATGATGTATCTTATTGTGTTGCTTTCACTTTGCTGCACGAGCCAAACTGTTTATCATATATTGTATGCAAAGATGCGGCCCCTGCCATGGAGCAGCAGGACATGTATTGTACGCCAAACTTTCTTTCATATGTTGTATGAGAACATGAGCCTCATGCATGGAGCCTTTTTTCTCTACTGCAGCATTGCCTGCAGATGGAAAAAAGACATGAGCGTGTGTCTGATCAATGTCAGAAAAACTGGCACAGTGCAGATAACAACAAAGGCAATCGCAAGTTCAGAGAATAGTAAGTGTAACAATTTGTTGGCGGTTTGTTTATGACGGCCAAAGGTTCATATCAAGCAGAGGTGGGTATCATAATAAATATATCCCCACTGGGCACCAAGATGTTGCCGCACATGTCAATCGCAACTTTGCTGCGAGCCAAACTTTCTTTCACATGTCACTTGCAGGTGTGGCTTTTGTTCGTCATACTGTACACTACGCAATGTTATGTATCAGCACATATGGTGTCAGTAACCATGGCCGTCAAATTCAGCTATATTAGATATATATGAGTGCTCAAGGTTATCAGCAGTGGAACAAGCACAAGTGCAATAAGCAAATATGTTGTAAACTAATTATTTGTTTTCTTGCTTGATGCCATGGACCTCAAGATGATTTTATACATGACAAGGGCATTATAACCCGACAACAATGGCATTTGCACAAAAGGAACACGACACAGGCAGCACTGAGTCACTGGCTTGACCTCGAGGTCATGATGTGAATTTCAAGTTGTTGACAAGTTGTTGAAGTACTACCGTAGTACAGTGCATACTATTCAGCTGTACTAAGCATCTTACTTGTTGCATGGCTAACTTGTTTATAGCCATAGGCTCTTTGGCCATACTATGTAAATCGGATACAACTTGTGTGACTGCAGTGACTGCAATATAATAATGGTATTGTATCATACAATACAATGATCGTATTGAATGTAACCACAAAATGGGTGTCTTGCAAGCACAATATCAAGCGTCTGATGCACAAGTGACCTGAGGGCACCAAACACATGAAGTACTGGGCACCACATCTGATGCCATCAATCTTGCAGCAAGCGTGAAACACAACAGTGAACGTGACTGCTATCAGCAGTCATGTGCGCACAGCAATGGTGTGAAGTGACTATCTTTTGTACAAATCTCTATACAGTGGCACGGTAGGAGTTGTGACGAGGTGGCATGGACTCTCTCAGGCTGCTGCAGTGTAAGTTACACATGGGACAGCAAAGGGCAATGCATAGACACAGGCAAGCAGACCAAACACTGGTTACTTGCTTTCTTGCGTGCATGCACCTCACTTCTAAAGTTGATTATATCTATAGACAGTGGGATGTAGAGCGCTGCAGCTGGTTGAATGTGGTACGGACACCAAACGTGTTGTCACCCATGGCCGAGGACTCCTTCGTAGGTCAGATGCGATCTCTGGCTGGTGCCGCTTGCATAATTTAAGCTCACCTACAGGGCCCACCTAGCTAGGCCCATGAGGATGCCAGATCAAGGTGTCAACAGCAGACAGTTCGATGTCATGTACCCGATAGCTCGGATTCACCGCAAGGGTGCTGCCGTTCTTGCCCTGTGATTTTGCTGCCTCTCAACTTCATGCAGCAGTTGCTTGTTTTATCAGCCAGCATTGCATTCACTTTGCTGCATGAGCCAAACTTCTTTCACATGCATGTGATGATAACAATTGTTGCAACCGTTCAGCATATGGGATAAGAGCATATGGGATAAGCCCTTGATACTTGTACCCGAAATTCCCGAAGGGAATGGAGGGATTAGCGTTTTGGGAGGGTGTCCCGTCACGCTGTGCTCCGCGGTGTTCCGCGGTGTTCCGCGGTAATTGTTTTGCAGTGTTGGATCTCAGGCAGCAAGTTCACTTGTGAAGTTTTGTGGTCGGTACGGCTTCAAGCAATATTGCATTTACAGCGCTGTGTGCCCGGTTTTGGCTGACCTTCCACGCCTCGCGAGGCGGGGGTCCGCGGTGACTTGGAGAATCCACGGCCAGTTGTTCAGTGTGGTGGCGTGAAGCAGGCCAGGTCATGTTGCAGAATTTGGGTGATAAAGAGGTTATGTACTGGATTGATAGCATAAAGGTCGTTTGCGTGCTCTTCTAATGTCGGCTCATCTTGAGGGATCTGCGGTGACTGAAGACCGCGGCCCGATGTTTACTTGGTCACGAGTGATGGCGTGCTGCACAGCAGTTCAAAGTGCATAACGTATGGCAGCTAATTCTCTTTTGATGGCATGAACTGCGTTGGCGTGCGTATTGTTGGCTCATCAGCGGCTCAGCGGGCCGCTGGACAAGCTTGTCCCTTAAGGCAGTCGTTGATCACACGAGAGAAACGAGTGATAGGCTTCCACTGAAAAGGAGTGTTATATATAACAAGAGTAATAGGCAGCGAAAGTTGATACTACTGTGATAGATTGCGCTGCGTGCTGAGTTGAGATCCAGGGCTTAGGTTTGCATGAAACTATAGTCGGTATGTGGTGTTCATGGCTTCGCATGATCAAACGGTGCGAACTTGCCTTTGCATGTCCGTCCAAACATTGATGGATGTGCATTGTGTCAACCTGTCTGCAGCAACATCACGCTGTCCTCGCTGTCCAACCAGCAGATGTATATGTAGTGCGAGTGGGTGCCCGCACACATCCGGCTACAAGTTGTTCTCGCATGGCCAGCGAGTCATGTTGAGCAGTCCCTGCAGGTCAATGCAGTAGTTATCTGCCCGCAGCAGCAGCTGGCAGGAACCACGGTGCAGAGTAATGTATATGCTCGCAGAGTGTGGTTGCAGTCATCTGCATGAAATGGGGAGCGTTAGCCCATGGTTGGAACCACATCCGAGTTGGCAGTCAGGCAATACTCGCCATTATGCCTCATTGAAAGGCTGCCAGCCCTGTGCCTGCAGTTGTGGCACAGGTTCAGTCACAACCATGTGGCTGGGCGTAAGTGCACTTGAAACGTTTATGCCGTACTTCTAGCTTACGAACAGGCCACCGTGCTACACCTCACCTGTTACCCTACTACGTTGCTAGAATTCGGGTGTAACGTTGTTTGCACTAACCGACCTGGAGCAGAGCTCCTGAGAAGGTAGCAGGTTTGTTACTTTGTTACAAAAGCCCAAGCGAGATGCTTGAGACTGGTTGCAACTGGGTGTGAATAGCTCTCTTCGAGTTATCTCGGTGCTACTCTGGCCGACCTTGTTTAGTCTCGCCAGAAAAGTAACACATGTCATATTCCTGGATTATGCTGTTATATTCTAGAAGCTTCAAAGCATATTCCTTTTCTAGAAACAGCATGTTCCTTCTCTAGAAGCATCCAGGCGTGTGCCAGGGGGGATTACGAATCTACTATAACAGGGGATTACGACTCTAAGAACCAGTGGAATGCAGGCGGTGTCATAACACTGTTATAACATCGGAAATCCGCCAAAGAGTCAAACTCACAGTATAGGCTGTACAACAGGTGTAAGCTTTGTCTAATATTAGAATATTAATATTCTAATATCAATTTATACTACCTCTTCAAGGTACTAGTAGTGACAAACACTACAGCACTGCAGAAGCAGTGTTCTTGAGAACACAATCAAGTGAGTGGTTATACGATGCTCATACGGTGAATGTTGCAAGCCATTACAAACTACCAGTATTGCACTGTTCATGCGGCACATGCATCTTTGTTAATGTCCAAGAGCTCTAGTGGAAAATCAGCACTACAGTTTGACGCGTTTGGTGACAGGGATTCAGTGACCAACGTATTGAAAGCACTGTCAATGAGGTGAGTCTGAGATGATGAGCGTGCTGGACCAAAACAGTATTGACCATGCAATCAACATTGGTTTGTGGAGAATGTGAGAAAAAAATCCTTCACTGTATCAGTATCACTGGCACTGTGAGGCTGAGTTGCAGCAATTGCAAAGGTGCAGGGTAGCAGCATACCTGAAGACTATGACACCAATCCACGATTGGAAAACGTGCAGAATGAGCATGCAGGGCGCAAATCGGCTGTTATTGCTACGGCTACTGAGCAACATGCAGTGTATACATATTTACACATACACAGCATTGGGCAAATGTCACAAGGACAAGTGGCAAAAGAGCAGGGGCATACTTGGTGAGGGTCATTTCGTGGTCATCATCCAGTTCTGCAGACAGGGAGTAGCAGCCATCAGCTACAGCCCCATCTGAAACACCTGGCACCACACCGGCAGCACGCATGTACAGCCAAGTCAACATGGGTGACGTCTTCAGCAACACATTGAATGGGCATATGGGGAGCGTTGACATTTGCCCAATGTAGCATTACAGTGCTGCAAGTCTCGCCAGCCTAACTTTGCTGTTTCTCTGCCATTAGGAACTCTATCTGGGTCCCCATGTTGCTGCAAAAGAGCACAGACGCATCCTTCACCCGGGCAATCATCGCACGCAAGGACATCTTGAACAAGATGTTTGCTACCGATCTGTGTGTTGACAACGCCTGCAAGGAGCTGCTGGCAGGCACCATGGACTTCCAGATCTTGTACACCATGCGAGTAATGGGCAAGTTCATCATCCTGGTGTGCATCTTTGATGCATCACAGAAATGAAACCGCCGTTCCTGCATCCTACACACTTTGTCTGTGCAGTTGGTTATCCCGTGTAGTCACATTGTGTTGTGTGTGCGGTCGCGCTGACAAAATAGAATCCATACGTACCGGCGATTCGTGTTCACTGCAGGCCAAGAAACCGTTTCTTGGCAGGCTGCCAGATGACACACAGTACGTTAAAATCGAAGATTTTGTCCCTCAAGAAGCTGCTCAGGGGGGAGCTAGCACACCACATGAGAATCCCAGATTGCGCTAGACGTGGTCGCCCAGCTTCTTGACACGTCGGATTGGGTGCCATAAAGCAGGATTGTCTTCTTCTACTGGCATATCACAAGAGCTGCATTGCTGCCACAACATGATGCCTCCCTTTTTGCTACACCTATGCATGTGCTTCTGCAAAGTGCACCACCGGGAATCTGACAAGCCCTCCCTGTCTGTGCTTGCAGGCTTCAATGACCTGGTCATTGGTCCAATGATTGGTGAATTTGTCACCACTGTACTGCGTCAAACAAACATGAGGATGTAATGCAATGTGGATGTGACGGTACCGTACCGTATAGGCTATACATATATAGGCTATACATTGTGTAAACAAGTTAGCCATGCAAGAAGGAAGATGCCTAGTACAGCTGAATAATATGCACATAATAATTGTGTTGCGTGTGCTGCGGGTGCATGGTTGCAGCCAATGCTTTCTGCTAGCAAGGGTGGCGGTGATGCAAATGTCAGTGGTGCTCAGGGAACAGCACTGCTAAGATGTCCACAACGGCCTGACCTCTGGGATCGCGGCTGTTTACGCTGGGTCAATCATTTGATCATGTTTCATCGCAGTTCGACTGCACAGCGGTTGACAGCACCCGCCTATGTTCGCTGCATTATTTTGGGTGCTTCCTTACAGCATATGCATGATGCTGGCTGGTGATACTGTTTGTGTCCAAAGTTGTGACTTACCAGAAAATTGCAGGTTGTAACGTGAGCCCAACTGCTACAACAGCATTTCACTTTGGATCACACTGCTGCTACTGTGACATTGTCAACATCACTGATGACAGGGCCTGCCGCCCTCTCTATCGAACTTGCTTTTGGGTGCTGCAGTGTTAGGCAAATTCTGTGTTGCATGCCCACTAACAAACATGTTGCCCAGCTCAGCATCGATGGTACAACACTTGTGCCGTTCAACACAATTCGAAACTCAACACCGAGGAATTTCGGGACATGCAGCTCTGATGCGCTTTAAGCTCGAGTGTGCACTAAACGAACATGTAAACGAGTAACAAATTAACTTCTTGGTAACTGTAGTTGCTGCTGCGCAGCGGCTGCTAGCTGCGTGCAAGGTGCACGGGTAGTTAATAATAATAAATAATAATCACTGCATTACAGCCATAGCCTTGCGGCCATCGGCCCCGCGCCTCAAATCTCCGGAGTGAGTCGCTCACTTTCGGACAAGGCGGTGATTGCTATCCCTTCACAAGTGAGTTGGGATAGCACGGGTAGTTAAGGCTTGCTTTGCCCGCAGCAGTGGTGTGTGTGATTTCATATGCATGTGTATGCAGCCTTATCCAAAGGCATCACAAACGGTGGGTAAAGCTGAGTGGGTAGAGCCTTCCATATAAAGCAGCTAATTTCAATGCACTTCTTGACGAAGCTTTGGCAGCTCTTGTCAATCATCTGCGGCAATGAGCCATGAGAACTTGCCAATTACAAGTCAGCGTCACAAGATCAACTGATCAGAGACCTTGAGATTCCTGCTCGGTCTGATCTTAGCACAAATAATGGCAGTGCTGACGTATGCTAAAGGCGAATTGATGATCACACTTGGCCACATGTCAGCATATCACAGGTGAAACAGCATCACGATGGAGATCATCAAGAAACCTAGACCCACAGCAGCTGCATCGCAGAAATCTGAACTGCTGACTCAACAAACCTCAACAACACAAAGCATGATGGCATCCGAATTTTGCCTGTGAAGAAGCTGATGACATGCAAGACAATCATAATCAAATGTTGACATCACATGTTATATGAATCTGTCACACATCAATCGTGTGCTCATCCCATAGCTGCTCATTTGTTGGCACCAATGACACTCCTGACCTTGCTGATCTTTCCCATCAGCTGTTCCAGAGCAGTTTCAGGATCAGTCACCAGGCGACCAATGCGGGTACTGCCCAGCAGATTCAGCTTGCCAGTGACAACCTAGCAGGTCAATAACAAACACAGAATCAACATCACTGGCAACCTACAGCATACTGTAGCTGACATGAAGGCAGCACACAGAAGGCCATCAGAGCTGTTGGCTGCATCAGTGTCAATACAGCTAGGCTCACATCCTTTGATCAATGGACGCTTCACAGCATGTTACAGCAAACCACCACACTGTGGATTGTGCTAGTAGCTGCAGTACTACCATGCTCACCTGGCTTGGTGTTGGTGCAGACTTCACTGCTGCTGCCACCATGTCCAGGGCTGACTCCAGTGCCTTCAGCTTTGTCTGGGTGCTCTGCAGCTTCCAGTCAATGAGGGGACCAGTGGCGCTGGATGACTCAATAGCACTGTGGGCAGCAATAATCTTGTCTGCAGCAGAACAGGTGAGCAGTACATGAGATGATTATGCAGAACATTAGCTGCAACTGGTACACACACACACTTGGCATGCATGTACATGAGAAACTCAGGAAGCAGTTTTTAGTTATTCACACCAACACAAAAGCATGCCGGCATGCTGCAACAGCGCTATTACCAGCATGTTCAATGCAAAATCAGTGCAGAAAGCTGCTGCATACAACAACGCATGCTGTACTTTGTCTGTCCGCAGACAACGGTGTTGAGTCAGGGGATTTCCTTCCACACCCACCCAGCAAGCTGTTGAGTGCAGTGGCGCGATTCTGCACTGTTGCATCAATATGAGCCTTAGCCAGTCCTTCGCTGGTTGTGTAGACGTCCCTGAAAGCCTTGGCCTTGGTGCCAGCAACATCAACCAACAAGCCAGCAGTGCTGCCCATGTCACCCAACATGGAGGCAGCAAGACCACGGAATTGACCAGCAAGACCTGACACGCTCTCAACCTGAGGGAATGTAAACAAATAGGAGCCGGAGGAGATAACCCTCATATCAGCTGAGCACTCACTTCACACAAACCAACTCTACAGTGGGCTTTGGACTGCACTCTGCTGCTCACAGCGGTACCTACACCATCCTCAACTTGCTTATCAATGCTATGCAGCACTAGCAAATGACCTCTTCACTGTCTTGGTCACCCCACCGCCCCCACCTTGTCCTGCACTGCTTGCTTTCCATCAGCAGCCATCTCTGTCATGGCACTCCTCAAGCCCATCACTCCCTGACCCAACTGTCCAGCAGCACCAGTCAGCAGCTTGCCCTTGTTCTTGATCAGCATCTGAATCAGGCTGCTGGCACCATTGACAGCGGAGATGTAGTCAGTGATCTCCTTGTTGATGGTCTGCTTGATCAGGTCTGGAAAAGAGACACAAACAGCAGCAGCAGCAGCAGCAAAGGTCATATGTGGGGACTGGGCAATGACGATTGATGTTGCATAGGCGGATTCTGGACAACAATAGAAGGTCGATTGGGACCGTACGAAGCACAACTCCATGCAGGACACAATGCAGCAATCTCCTGAGCCAACATATGGCTTGCCTAGGCACAGTTCACACCATTCAACCCGCTGTTGCAACAACGCTTGCAGTCAACGTATGCACTGCTTACCTGACTGCTTGGTGACAAAGTTGAACTTGTCAGCCAGCTGGCTGGCGATGGCCTGACGGGCAACAGACCTCACTGTACCCACTGCAGTCATGACTGGGCCTGAGGTGGCAACAACCTGGTTGCCTGCAATAAGGCACACAGCAGGGCATGAGGATGAGCTGATGGTGAGCGTGATCAGCAACAGGGCGACAGTGTGCAGGCAAGGTTGAGCTAGATAGCTCGTCTTTTTAAGTATAGCAACAGGTTACAATGATATTGAGTGCAAGACAGGTTCCTTGATACAGGTGATATTATGCGACAGACAACATGGCAATTTACTAGTCCCCATGCTGCTGTGGGATGATGCCGCACTGAACAGGGTTCTATTTAAGGTGCTGGCTGCCGTTCTTCTCACTTGTGTTCTGTGGCAGCCATGGCATCAGAATGTTGAATATGTCACCAGTGACACCATCAAAGCTGGACAGCAACTTGTCCTACAGCACAAGCAGCACCAAGATTGTTTTTAGTAAGCACAGTATGCTACTGGTAGGGTTTAGGAGCCCTCCCTGCATCTGCTGCAGTCCTGCAGTTGTCAGTCAGTGTTATGCAGGGTCTTTGTCAGCTTGTTATGGCTGGTGAAATGGGCATACTTACTGCGGTGCTGCCATTGCCTACAGCGAGTTTGAAGTTTGACCCGTTCTGTCTGTTGATGTCAACGTTGAGGCCACCACCATTCAGGGTCACATTCACGCCTTGCTGGGGAGAGGCTGAGCCATCAGGCCCAGATTGCCAGGCTCCTGCACTGCCTGAGGGGCCGCCAGCCGCGGTTACTGCAGCAGTAAGTGCCTTTGTCACAGCTGTGCCGACTGCTGCAGCAATGGCCGCGTGATCCTGGGCACGAGCAGTGCTCATGCTGCAGGCAAGCAGTATGGCAGCTGCAGCTGATAGCAGGATGGAGCGACCCATGCTGTTCCCTGGTGCAGCGTTTGCTGTAAGGAGATACAGGTCTGCTGGAGATATACTTGTGGGTCGAGTGCTAAGACTTTCAGAGGGCTGTCGGGGTATTTGCTGAGTTTGCGGAGTCTGCTTCTACCAGGTGAAAGCAGAAAGCGAAGCGA
>LWCB01012973.1:0-22847 GCA_001630525.1 Coelastrella sp. M60 | reverse complement strand
TGGTTTGGTGTGAGAGGCATGCGCCCTTCTTTCTCTTCTTCTTCGTCTTCTTCTGCTGCTGCTGCTGCTGCTGTTGTTTGTCACCCAGTTGGTGATGTCATCAGTTGTTGGTAGCCTGGCAGGGATGACAGCAGGCCTTTAGGGGGCAGGAATTCAGTAAGGCAACATAGTTGCCGCTGTTGGTGCTATTTGAACTCTTGAAGCTGCTGCTGCTGCTGCATTTTTGCAGAGACACTGGTTGCTGAGCAAAGTCTTTGCTGCCAGGTCATTCCTGTCAGTATTAGTACATCATCAAGGACATGGTTGCTGCCATGCTTCCAAATACCTTCAACAATATGCCAACTGATTGGCCAATCAGCCAATATGGATGGCCGATCATCTTTCAGCAGGTAAGTAGAGCAAAACTCTTCCGTGAGTATTCTGCTCTCCTTACCGGCTGAATGACAACCTACCAGCAATACTGGCAGAACTGATTCAATCAGTTCCAAGACAATGCTGCGCAAGCTGTGCTGCCACTGCCCAAGTGCTTGATAGCTGCTGCTATAGTATATAATGACGAAGGCAGCAGATTGGCTTGTTCTGAGCAGAACAGGCCAGTCTGGTGCTTTCCTCATTATATACTATAAGCTTAGTAAGTTACAACAGCCATATTGATAATCATGTTGCATCAATGCAGCGTTCTGTCAGGTGCTGCAGCTAAGCTACTACAGTTCCCTTCCATGCAGCCAGCTGGCTTCAGCTTTGCAGGTGTCTGACAGAGGTGCTGTCTCGGTGTCAATCCTCGCACGCTTTACGTGTGAGCATGAATTATCTAAGGGTCTTTTGAGCATTATATCAGGCACCTTTGTGTACACACGGCCTGCCAAACGTGCCGACGCAATACATCAACGACCGGAGAGGCTCAGCTCTGACAGCAACGCTGTATACACAGTGCAATATGCTGCTGATGCTTTGAATTCGTGATTGCCAAAACACACAGAGCTGCAAGGCACCCGCCCCAAGCACAAACAACCCAGCGAGCCGGCGCACCTTGTCGACGGCTCTGTCCAGCTAGAACAAAGACGGTGGAGTGCTTAATCCCCTGCCATATATGTTTATGCAGCTGCTTCTCGTCGTGACACCGCAGAGCTAAATCTCAGCGCTGAAGACAGCTGTGCTATTGATCTGGCTGCTTAGAAGAAAGCCATTCACTGCGAGAAGCTGTGCTTGTAGATATGCAACAGGGTTGCAACAAGCTGTTCCAAGCGCATGTGGGGCTGCATTTGCGCAGAGGAGCAGCATCGCCACTCGAAACTCCTTCCCCCCGGCGCCGTTCACGGAAATTGGCTGCGGTGCTGCCCACAAAGTGTTTACACCTGCATGTGGTCGAGTTTATGACTGTGTGTCATTTGGCACTTGTGTCGCTAAGACCGGTGTACGTTATCATCACCCAGTCACTATCCGTCTGACATATGCGAGATGTCGTGATCTTTTCGAGCAGATGCCGTCTTGAACATGAGTTCTGGTCGAAATTACCCCTTTTTTCAGAACGAGGTTGTTGAGGAACCAACCGTAACCGGCTGGGCCAGGCATACCAGCCCGGTGAGCCTTCAATATGGTGGCTGGTTCATTACGATGTTGTCAGAAACTGTACCATTAATATCAAAATTGCCATAGTCAACAACCTAATAGACACCAGAAATAAGCCTCATGGCGTGTGGCTACCTCAGAGACAGTTTGTAGCAAAGAAGGAATCATCAGTGCTGACCACTACTGTTGTCCGAGAATTCTGAGACACCTAATGTTGTTCACAATTTGGCTGAAGACCGTTGCTATGGTACAGTGCTACAGGCCGGAGGAGACCACCTCCCATAGATCACTTCACTCATTTATCAGGCAGTTGTGTGCAGTGTGTACCACAGCTGCAGGGCAGCCAATACTTGTGCCAATGACCGTGCCTGGCCCAGTCACTGTGACGACCAACGGGATCAACTCAAACATGTTGAGAGTCACTGATTACAAACACACAAACGTGGCACCACTGATACCTCCCGGGCAGCCTTGCGGCTGCTGAAAGCACCGTGCAGCTAAAAGGTTCTCCCTCACATCCTTGAACGACGACACCTTCCTCAGTGTGCTGAGATTGAATTTGCCGACAGCTGTTGCTAGTTGTCACGCCACCGTGGCTTTGAAGGGCATGACAATAGGTTCCTGGGCTGCTTCACAACTGTTGATGGAATGTCCGGGGAGGTCTTCAAGTTGTGATGTGAACCAGTAAGCTCTTTAACCTCTGCCAACAGGCAGTTGGTGGACCAGTACGCACGATTTGCTTCGTTCAGTATAATGGTGTGGCTATAGCTTGATAACCCCCAGTGATGGTGTTGTCATCCACCTGTGCTCCCATGACCACAGTGCTTGTCTCAGTGCATCTGCACCCCACTTGTACTACTGACATACGATGGAGTCCATGACTGTGAACTTCACTTGAAGTCTGGGTGGTGCAGTCACTGATCTGCAAGGAAGCTTGTCATGCGGCAGTAGCTCCAAAGGTCCTGAACCTGATGCTGAAGCCCTGTATGTGTTGTTTGATCCATAAGAAAGACAAGACAATAGGCGCAGCAGCAAATATCCTTGCTGGTTTCCACAAAAACTGCTTCATCCGGCCCTCTCCCCTTCTACTTATCCCTGTATGAATCAGCCGGTCCCCAGTTGTTGCACTGTATGGATAAAACAGCTGAAGTGTTGATCCACCAGGACCTTTTGCTCCACCAATTCCAACAAGGACGTTGCTTCCACGTCAGCGTTATACAGCACCGACATGTCAAAAGCAACCGTATTCTGGGCAAGAGTAGCTTCAGGATAGCGATTGCTGTTACCACTATCTCAACAGCACCCTGTAGTCGCACTCGGAAAGGAACATGCTTGACAAGTAGGATGTTGTCCTCCACCAAAAGAATATTGTTGTGAGGCCAGGCTTGATGTAGATCACAGAGCAAGGAAATGCCACCCTCCACTTTTGCAAAGCGTTGACCAGTTGTGTTGGTACCCCTGGAAGCTCATCGTGGTTGTGAATTTCAATTAGTGATAGAAGAAGTCACCGTGACTTTTTCCATCACTAACTGAAATTCACTACCATGATTGCTTTGATAGCAAGAAGCCAGCTGAGCTGTATCATTCCCTGTAGGTCAGCTGAGTTCAGTGATCCTCTGTCCAGCAGGAACTCCAACTCCATAGCAGCAGTGAGAATGACACGACCTGGTTCAAGCTAAGTCTCAAGCCCTGCTGCTGCTGGTGGTGGTGCTGAGCTGTTAAACCCTGACCTGCACTTGCCCCAAACACACGCCTCCTGCTCAAACTGGTTAGTACATCATAGTCTGCTGCTGCTGCTGCTGCTGCTGCTGCTGGTGGTGGTGGTGGTTGCCATCACAAAGCAGTCACCAGACTATCTACTGATAGATAGTCACACAATCAAGGGACTGCTGCACTGATACTAGACAGTGTACATGAATCATCTGACAGGAAATGAAGCAGCAAATGCAGCAAGAGCGGCAGCACCTGTACTGAAAACCCCAGGGCCATCATCTGTGGCATTGTTGCTGCCATTCTGGTGATCCAGCTCTACCAGTACTTCTGGGTTCTCATCATTGAGCAGGTATATATCATTGACCTTCTCCCAGGACCAATGATCTGTTGCTGCAATTGTTGCTGCCACTGCTGCTTCCTCTGCTGCTATTTCCTCTGCTGCTACTTCTGCCGCTGTTTCTGCGAGTCCTGCTGCTCCCCATGCTGCCCATGCTGCTTCATCAACACATGTTGTGTCATACACCCTGAGGCCTGGCTGCTCAGCAGCAACAAAAAAGTCATAATCATTGCCATCATACAGAACTATAACATCCTCCAAATCAGCCTGATTCTCCAAATCACACTGATTCATGAGAGCTTCAAAACCATCTGCTTCTGCTGATGATGATGCAAGACTCGCTGATTGATCAATCTCTGACGCCTTGGTCACAGGTGGTTTTGGCGACCTCTTGCGTCTGTTGGGAGCAGCAGCAGCAGCAGTAGGCACTGCAAAGCCGGTTCCTGCTGCAGCAGTGGCTGCTGTATTGCTGCACATTGCAGCAGCAGCATCACCAGAAGCCCATACATCTGCTGCAGCATCAGCCTTGGCTTGTTGGAGCACAAGGATCAGCTGCTTGCTGCTGCTAGCAACGCTGCGTGTGCTTCTAGTGCTGCGCTTTTGTACACCAGCCTTGACCAGACTGGCCGCACCAACAGCTGAACCTGATGGTAACTGGCGACGTGAGGCGGATCTGGTTGTAGGCTTTGGGTGCTGCATGTCCCTGTGGGTTTTTCTAGCTGTTGCTGAATTGTCAGGGGTAACAAGGCGCTGCTGCTGCTGTTGCTGCTGCTGGTGGTGTCTTCCTGGATCAGTAATGGTGGTGGTAATGTTGACCAACTTTGACCGTGGTGCAGTGCGCCCCCATGCAGGTAGTGGTGCTGGGAAGGCTGGTTGGGCTGTCACAGGGATGGGAGGAGCAACCTCAACAGCAGTTGCAGCGGTGCTGTTGGATGGCTTCAACAGCTCTGGTGCAGCGACTTCTGTTGCTGCTTTCATGAGATGGTTGCTGCATTTGCTGTTGGTCTGGACAGCAGCAGTATCGCTTTGAGCAGGAACTCCTGTCGTTGCCTGGCTGACTGCTGCTACTGCTGCTGCTCTATACAAGCATATGTTCTCATACACCCCAAACCCTGACAGCTCAGCAGCACCAACGGCGGAGTCGTTGTCCTGGACATGAGCCACTGACTGATATCTTGGATCATGACTCTGCAGGTGCTGCTGATACGTTGGTAGAGTATCGATAGCCATGGCAGTCTCATACTCAGACCTGCTGATAGGCACTGATGGTTGCTTGCCTGCCCTTGTCTGGGTGAAAAACTGTTCAGAAGGGTCCCAGGCCTGAGCGCTGCTGCTGTTGTCAACCTGGTGGTCAGAGCTGTGTTGACCACTGCTGTATTTGCTGGTCATTGGTGGCTGCAGGAAACAGGAACCCAGCAAGGCGTGGTGGTCACTGGTGATGTCCGACTCCTGAGATGGTGCTCTCTGCACTTCCAGACTGGCAGAGGTTGCTGCTGGTTGCTGCTGTGCTGCGATGGCATTACTGAAACAACCCTGGAACCCCTGTCTGTAGTGGCCTGCTGCTGCTTGTGCAGCTGAGAGCGACCCAATTTCATTGTCTGTATCCGCGATGCCATTCTTGCTGACACAACCGCCTGCTGTAGGCTGCAATGAATATTCTGCCTTTCTACCGCCTGCTGCACCTTCTGCTGCGCAAGCTGCGCTGCTACTGCCTAAGTACTTAATTGCAGCACAGGCATCTATATTGTAAATGGCATCGTCTAAATCACCCAAGACCTGTTGATGCAGCGTGCTGTTGGGCACAGCAAAGCTGCTGTCCCTCCCGCTGCAGTCACCCTTGCAGGCTGCTGTCTCGCTGCAAAGCTTTTGACGCTTTGCAGATGAAGGAAAAGTCTCCAACTTCCTTTTCACCATGTCTCCAAGTCGCGGTGCTCTGGTAATCAGCTGTTGCAGCACAGCACCCAGTGAGCCTGCAAGACACGGCAAAGCAATAGCTCGATGAATAACGGCACTTATTCCTGATAGCAACACTGCCATGTGAGCTGAGGATGCTCCTGACGCTTTCGATTAGGCAACAAACACGCAGTTGCAAGACAGCTTGCCCCGAGCACCATCTACACAGCCAGCTGACTCACCTATGCGTCACCGCCGTCAAGCCGTAGACCTAGACGCTAGTATTCTTGCTCTTATCGCAAATATCAAGCTGATTCTGTGGAGCACAACACATCCGGGGGTAGGGGTGCTGTTGGCTACTTGCAGCTCTCAGCTTGCCTGCCTGAAGGTTTGATGTCATCTGCAGATTGCTTTGATTGCAAAAAATGCAATAGTTTGCAACACATCACTCCGAGCTCGTTCACGTAGGTGCCGAAGAGTCGACAGCAAGGCCACGTTGTGATGCAGCGAGTAACACTGCTGTTATTTCTATGATACCCTGACCCGTGGTGCAGCTTGGCGAATTCGGTTTGCTAAGTCAATCATTGACTCGTGTAGTGTAATGCACAGGCTTCATCCCCCTTGTGCCATTGCCTTGAAGCATACATGTCAGCTCAGTGGGACCTATGCTGTGTGCAAACACAACTGCTGGTGCCAGTATCATGATAATCCTGATCCTGGTCTGTTGAACATCGTCAAGAGATATGTAGTGCAAATGAGAGGCAACTACCGCCAGAGCGTTACGACCATGCTTGCAGAGACAGTGCACCAAAGAAAGATATTTCTAGCTGATGTTTTCTGTAACATTGCAGCTAGCCATGCCATGCCAGGCATCGTAACAGAACAACCTTTGGGCATATGCTTTGTGATATGTCTGTAACAGAGTTGTGTTCACCGCGTTACGTTGCAAACAGTCTGCAACAGAGTCATCTGCATAACGAGTGTACTTGTACCCAAGCTGATACCTGACAGCAGGTTCCAAATACTCATGGTATACTGTTGAATGCAGGTGGTGCAGTCAGCTGCCTCACAGACTACAAACACACAATAAAACAAGTTGACCCACACACTACGAAGTAGGCGTTTCAGCCTATGTTGCCATATACCTCCATTGCAACCCTTCAAACAGTTCAACAAGGCTTGTGGAGTTGTCAATAACCACCTGGTGTTGCAGCCAGGGTTGCATTGACAGGCCAGCTCTATATACCAGAGCTGAAGTAGCAGTTCTGTTTGGAAAGTAATGTGACGATCTAGACACCACCAGCGCTCAGGTGCATGCTGCAAAACTGCACTTGCACAACTGCAAGATTGACTGCCACAGATCACTCTTTCATGTGCAGGGTCTACCAGCAGCACACCAACAGACACTAGAGGGATTGGGATTGGACAGCTGAATGATGCAAACCTTAGGTTTCTTTGTGCCATACAAGATGCCTGACGCAGCAGTGACCCCTGGATGTGACCCACTGCCATGGCACTTGATCACTGGCAAGCAACATCAGCAATGTCAGCAAATACAGCGTCTCTGTAAAGCACAAGTACTAGCCAGCCGCTGTTGCTGATGGCAGACTGACCAAGGCACAATAAGTTGAAATGCATCATGTGTGCACTAAGTATTCTGGATGCAACTGCAGTAGCAGACATGAGCTGCAAACCCTAGTGATCTCCATCAATACTATACTGGCACAGCCACGCTCCATATCTGATATGCATTGCATCAGCATTCTGCAGCCAATCTACAAGGAGTATGTGCTAATCACATTGTCGTCCAGCATTGTGTCATCCAGTTATATATATAATCAAGTGAGGTGCATGTATGCAAGAAAGCAAGTAAACAACAACAGATCTGCTTGCCTGAATGTATGCATTGCCCTTTGCAGTTGCATGCTCAATCACCGCAGGCACTCTAGCCCTGATAGCAACTTTGAATGATGCTGCAACAATGCTCGTGTTAATTGGCGATGGTATAACAAACACGCAGTTGCAAGACAGCTCCCCATACTACGCTGAACACCAGCTATCCAGTCAGCAGACACACTTATCAAGACAGCCCCGTCAAGCCATACACATAGGCGCTAAGCTTCTTGCAATCCTCTGGCACATCAAGCTGACTCTGTGATACTATCGCTTATGGAACATACGATGTGTCTATCTGCTTGCCACTGCTGCTTGATGCAAGCAATTTTGATCATGATCGGCTGTAGGCTGCAACCAGCTGGTATGAATAATCTGCCTTTAAGACGGAATATTCATTCCAGCTGGTTGCAGCCTACAGTAGTGCTACATAGCATACCAGCCAACAGCAGACTATACTGCCTAGTCTAACATCGGCTGTGCAAGCTGCGCTGCCATTGCCTGGGTGCTTGTGTGCAACACAAGAATCTGTGACGAAGCAGATGAGCTCACTGGCAGATTAGGTGCAACCGTGTGCCACACGATGCATGGCTTAAACAAGTACGAACTTGAACTCCAACGTTGTGAGCATGGAGCAAGCAAGTGTGGGGTGCAGTATTGGGAGAAACTGACTGTAATGAGTATGCACAGTCACATCGACTGGGATATACTCTGCTCGGGTGACCTTCAATCTGCCCTCAACTGACAAAACCACTACAGCTCGCTGAATGCTTTGAACAATGCAAACAAAATATCTTCAGATGCACATATATTGATCATACACATAATGGGCCGCGTCATCTGTACTGTTAGTCCCATTGTCTAGCCTGCCGCAAGAGGTGTTGCGTGATTTAGACAATGGGATCAACAGTATAGATGCCTGTGCTGCAATCAGGCATGTAGGATATACACTAGACCGTGCAACACCTGTTGATGCAGCATGCTGTTGTACGCTGCAGCTATTGATAAGAATACTCTGGTGACTCACCACAAGTCGGACTTGTGCTAGCATGTGTAAGCTGTAAGTGCTTACGGTGACCAAACCTGGAACTCCGTTCTAGACCAGCCGTTTTCAATGCTTCTGGACCGTGTTCTGTCCGAGCGCTCAGCTTGACCAGGCAGTAGACAGGAATAAGCGTTGACAAATCACAAAAGGCCTTAGCGCAAAGTATAGCAACACAAGGCCTTAGTGCTAGCCCAATTATAGCAACTAGGTGTGAGCCCAGAAGATGATGGTGCCTGTTGAGCCGTGGGGCAGCTCGGCTAGTATTCCCTTAAAGTAGAAGTTGAGCAGGCGCCGACAGCAGACGGGTTGGAATGTCGTCAGGTCAGCCTGCCCAGGGAATTGCTGTCAACTGCGATTTGCTGTGCAAATTTGCAAGAAGGTTTGCATCAAACCACTCTGAGCTTGTGAGGGTATGGGCCGCAGAGGGCTACAACAACACCGCTTGTCATGCGGCAAGTATAACATCGAGACCCGCGGGGCAACTGGGGGACTTCGGGTTGCTAATTCAACAATCAATATTGCAACTGGGTGTCCAGGCAACGATACGAGATAACACGATCAGAGCAGAGTCGCTTCAAACCTACATGTCAGCCCGCTGCAGCTGATGTTGTTCAGCTAGTTCAAACCATTATGTTGAACAGCCTATACGCAAACGCTTTGAAAGATGTTTGCAACGGGGTATACGGCAGCTAGCTCCAAGCTTGTTAGTAAATAGTCTTCAAGGTTGAGGCAGAAAAGTTTGTGCAAATGCTTTGTGGAAAGTCTGCAACAGAGCATCATTCACCGCCTTGCTTTGCGACCAGTCTGCAACAGAGTTGTCTAACCTGATGTTGCAGGCAGGTTTGCATTGACAGGCAAGCCTCGATACATAACAGAGCAGGAGCAGCAGTTCTGCTTGGTCAGTGATGTTACCACTGAGACCGTCTCAGTGTGACACTGCTAGCGCTCAGGTGCCTGCTGTTTGAACTGCACCTGCACAGCTGCACTGAGCTGCAGCACCAGAAGTCGTTTCTGATGGCTGTCATACTGGTGGGCCACTAGCAGCGGACCACAGATGTCCCTGACATGAGAAACAATGAGTCACTCATTCTTTGAAACAGCCCACGCTGACATCAATTTGAAATGCAACGCTCAGGTGTGTGTGCCATAGAAGAAGATTGTCAAGCAAGACATACCACGGCCTGTTGCCAAACCAGTCCGTTCAAGAAACTCAACCAAATCCCCCATCCCCCTTGAAATAAATCTCTGTTGTCAATAGTGCTGCCGTTTCTGGCAGGAATGCTCATTGGTCTGCTTGGTACTTGTTGTCCTGAGCACACTGCACACTACTGCGCCTGACTGCAGCCGACACTGCTGATTTATGAGCCACTGGATTGGCAGGGGGTGCATCATCAGCTGATGCAAGACAGGGCAACATCAATCTGGGTGCATGGAGTAATGGAACGTCGTTAAGGATTGCTTAATGACCCCCACGGCCTGTAAGCATGAAATACAACAACATCCTTTGCACGCCATACTACAATCTGTTGCTGGCTGTGGCTGTGCAGAGCATGACAACGGACCCCCGAGTTGCTTCACATCTGTCAATGGAATGTAAGAGGTTGTCTCCTGGTTGTCCCCTGATACAGCCGACCCTCAACACTCCTTGTAACAGGCAGTAGTATAGGTGGACCAGTGCACATGACTTGCTCTGCACAGGGAACACAATGTTCTCTATAACAGTGGTGTAGCAGCAGCCACAATATCCTCAGAAACTTTCTACTATGATAGTAGCATCATCTGCCATCTTCCACACTCCCCCTCATCACACTGTTTGCCTCATTGCATCATTTGCACTGCCATCGTGCCATTGATAGTGAGGACAGTCAGAGTCTCAATGGTGCAGTGTGGTCTGCAAGGAAGCTTATCGTGTAGTCATAAGTCCCAAAGGTCCGACTTGTATCTGCTGTTTGGTACATAAGAGACCAAATGCACCAGCAGGAACTCCAAGTTGAAGTTTCCTGACAACAGGTTTTGCGGGCTGTATCCCCTCCCACCCGTTTCTGAAGAGATCAGCAAGTTCCAAAACTGGTTGATGATCTACACAGGACCTGGAATGAATAGGAGGGGAGAGAGCCCACTGAAGCAGTTAGCATCAGAACCGGGATCCCCTTTGGTGTGCTGCATGTCATACAGTGGTGACAGCAGTACTGTCTCGTCATCCACGGTCCTTGAGCTCCACAAGAAACAACACTGTTGGTTCATCACTCAAAACTGACTTCACCCAATGACCAGTGTGATACAACACTGACATATTGAGCCAAGCAATCATTTCCTGGACAAGGCTAGCCCTGGCAGGCTAGCCACTGCTTTGTATCCATCCTGCAGCACCCTATAACGGCACTCCGAGGGGAGAATGCCAAACAAGTAGAGTTGCTCTGCTGCAGCTGCTGTAGCTGCTGCTGATGATGATGATGCTTTTCGGCGTGGGTTTGACCTTGTTCCCTGCTTTGGGCACTGCCTGTTTCTTTTGGAGTCGGTACCTGCTGCTGAACCACCCCCGGTAGGATCATGTTGCTGCTGCTGCTGCTGGGTGTCAGCAAAAGGACCATAATGCTGCTGCTGCTGCTGGCTGTCAGCGATGAGACCATGATACTGCTGCTGCTGCTGGTAGTCAGCAATAGGACCATACTGCTGCTGCTGCTGCTGCTGGTAGTCATAAGTGGAAGAATGATACTGCTGCTGCTGCTGGTAGTCATAAGTTGTGATATTCGGCAGGGCTGTCTGCTGTGCAGGGTGGCTCCATAGAGGAACTGGTGGCAGGACAGAAGTCCCAGCTGACACCATGCCGGTGGTGATGACTGGCCTCAAGACAGGTGCTCCCCCAAGCACTGAGTCACCCCAGACTGCGGCAGCAGCAGAGGTGGAGGCTGCCAGTGGCTCCAGCACCACTGGAGCAGCAGCTCCTGGTGCTGCATTCATAAGATTATTGCTGTACTTGCCAGTGTTGATCCAAAAAGGAGCGGGGTAACTTGGAGAAGGAACTCCTGTTGTTGGCTTGCTGACTGCTGCTGCTGCTGCTTGCCAAAAGCATGTGCTGTCATACAGCTGAAATGCCTGCAGCTCAGGGGCAACAGCAGCAGCAGGTGCTGCATTGTATACTCCTGCAACTGGAGCAGCACTAGCAAGACCACCCACAGACTTGCTCACAGGCACTGCTGGTTCCTTGAAAGCCCTTGTCTTGGGAACACTTGGTTCATGAAGCCCCCTGGCCTGCACACAGCTGCCGTTGCTGCTGTTCTCGACCTGGTGGGTGCTGATTGGGTGAGTACTGCTGGCTTTGTTGGCCATGAGTGGCTGCAGGAGAGAGGAACCCAGTGAGATTTGGTGACCGTTGAGGCTGCTGATGTTTGGATTCTGGCATGATGGTCTCTGCCCTTCCAAACTGGTAGATGCAGCTGCGGGTTGCTGCTGTGCTTCCAGGTCAATGCTGTAAAAATGCTGTGACTGCTTCATGGGATGGCATGCTGATGCACGCGCAGCTGAGGACCACTTATCTCCATCCCATGTGATGTCGGTGAGATATGCACCATTCATACCAACAGCATTGCCTGTTGCAAGCTGGTAGTGATCACCTGCCTTCATAGTGCCTGCTGTACCTACTGCTGCGCAAGCTAGGCTGCTAATGCCTGAATGCTTGATCGTAGCACAGCCATCTATATTGTTGAAGCCATTATCGAGATCACGCAACACCTGTTGTTGCAGCGTGCTGTTGGGCGCTGCAGCAAAGCTGTTCTGCCACTTGCTATTGCTGTAGCTGCCCTTGCAGGCGTCTGGCCACTGTGCTGTCTCAATGCAGAGTTTCTGACGCTTTGCAATCGCGAGTGATGGCTCTATCTTTCTTTTCAGCATTTCTCCAAGTCGCTGCGTGGCTGGACGGCTGTTTCACTACAGCACCTAGTGAGCCTGCAGGGAATAGGCAAAGCAATAGCCTGATTAATGGATGCACTCAGGCCATAAGAGCAACGCTGAAGTATGATACAAGGATGCACCTGACGCTTAACGATGGTGAACAAGCACGCAGTTTGGTAACCAGCCTGCCCCGAGCACCAATCACTTAGCCAGCAGACCCACCTATACGGACAGCGCCGTTAAGCAGTATACATTGACGTTAGACTTCTTGCACTTCTGTAGTACATCAAGCTGTTGCTGTGGAACACACCAAATCTGGAAGTAGGGGTGCTATCGGCTACTTGAAGCTGTCAGTTTCCTTGCCGGCAGATTTCTTGGCGTTTGCGGATTGCTGTGATTGCAAACCTGCAAGATAGTTCGCATCAGACTAATCTGAGCTTAGGTGCCGCGGAAGTGAACAGCATCGCGACTTTGTCATGTGGCAGATAAAACACCGTGACCACCGGCGCAGCTTGGCCACAGCTCGACTTCGGGTTGCTAAGTAAATGAATGATGTTGCAATTGCATCCACGGACTGCATCACCCTTGTGCAAGTGCCTTCAATCATACACGTCAGGCCAGTGGGACCTATGCTGCCTGCAAGTTTTGGTTTCAGTATCATGATAATCTTGATCCTGGTCCATGCTCCGTCACCCAGAGGTATGTGTTTGGGATGAATGGCAACTATCGCAAGGGGTTACCACCATGCTTGCAGAGACAGTGCACCAAACGGACCCCTCCCCCTGGGTGTTGTTGCTGATGTTTCTCAGCTAGCGCAGAGCATCGTAGTAAACAGTCATTGGGCGATTACTTTGTGGACCGTCTGCAAACGGGTCTGTTCGTCGCAGTGTTGCAAACAATCTCCAACAGAGTCAATTGCGTAAGCAGTGTGGTCTTACTCAAGCTGGTACCCACAGCAGGTTCAACTACAGTATGTTATACTCCTGAGCACAGGTGCTGCAGTCGGTTGGCTCACACATACTGTGAAGGTGGGGCATTGAAGCCTGGGAGGTCGTATACCTCCGGCGAAACCCTTGTGAAGTGGATAAACATAACCTGGCAAAGTTGCAGCAACAGGCCAGCCTCACAGTACGACACAGCCAAAGCAGCAGTTCTGCTTGGTCAGAGAAGTCACCACTTTTCAACTGCCAGCGGAGTCACTGGCAAGCAACATCGGCCACTACAGGGTGTCCTTGAAGCACGTAATCTGTCAGCTGGTGTGGCTGATCGCAACCTGACCTCTTGCACCGCATCCAGGAACTGACCACAATATCCTATGCATGTAAAATGTATATATGTGAGCACTAGCCTACAGTAGCCTGGATGCAACTGCTGGAGCGGCAGACATGAGCTGCAAACCCTGGTGGTCTCCAACAATCTATACTAGCACCTTCAGCCACGCTCCATACCCAATAAGCACTGCATCTGCAGCCAATCTACAAGGAGTATGTGCTAATCACAGTGTTGCCCAGCATGGTGTCATCCAGTTGCATGGTGACCCCATAACAACATCCTCAGTATGCCAATCTGTAACTGGTTGTGGTTGTGCAGCACATGACAACGGACCCCTGAGCTGCCTCACATATGTCAATGGAATGTCAGAGGCTGTCTTCCATCTGTACCGTGATACAGCAAAATCATACTCATGGTAACAGGCAGTAGGCAGACCAGGGCACGTGACGTGGTCTGTTGTGTATCATGATGGTGGTGTAACTGCACACCATTCTTGGGGATGGTAGTAGTGTCATCTACCAGCATTCCTGCTTCCCATCATCACACTGCTCGCCTCGGTCCATCCCAGTTTACACTGCTCTTGTGCCATTGATAGTTATGACTGTCAAAAGGCAGTGTAAACTTGCACGGACCGAGGCGAGCAGTGGATGGTACAGTGTGAACTGCAAGGTAGCTTGTCTTGTAGGAATAAATCCCAAAGGCCACTGTATCTGCTGTTTGATCCATAGGTACAACAGCAGGTACTCCTTGAAGGTTCCAAACAACAGGTTTGACGGGCTGTAACCCCTCCTAGCCATTTCTGAAAAGATCAACCAGATCTGGACCTGGTTGATGGTCTACACCAAATGGGTAGGAGGCAAAAGAGCCCAATGAAGCAGTTAGTGTTGGAACCAGGAACCCCTTTGGTGCACTGCATGTTCTTCATAGCCATAAGCTGCTGCTGATACAGCTGACTTGGTGGTTGAGCCAGCACCAACCACCGCCAGACAACTTCACCATACCCAGAGAGAAGCCAGCCACGCAGAGCACTGCAAGGCAGAGAAAATGCAGCAGACTATGTACATCAAAGTTGCTTTGAGATGCCAGAAGCAGAAGATGGCAGCTCTGCAGAGTGTACATTGGTTGCAGACGTGTGATCATCACAGACTTCAGTGCACCTGTTGCACACACTACAACACCGCATTGCACTGCATGTCACTAGGCAACCATTCAAGGATGATTCGCGGCTAATGAACTACTCTGCCATGCTGAGAGCAGCGGCACATGGTGGCACTCGACGTCAGTCTAGCTAGATTGAGCTATAGCTACATTGACAGCCATCTCACCTGCTGTTTGCATCATCAGACATCTGTGCTCTGTCAGGTGCATGGCAAACTGCCACAACATCATGAACCAGAACGATCCTGCGACCTCCTGCAAAAGCTTGAGTTTTGTTGCACCACAGTGTTACGTCACCTGCAGTCCTTCTGCTCCACCAGACCCAACAAGACGTTGCTTCATCACTCACAACCGATTTCACCCGATGATCAGTGTGATGCAACACTGACAGATTGCAAGCGATCATATCCTGGACAAGGCTAGCCCCGGTAGGCTAGCAATTGCTTTGTATCCCATCCCTGCAGCACACTATAACTGCGATCAGAGGAAGGATGCCGAACAAGTAGAGTCGCCCTGCTGCAGTGATGTCATCCAACAAAGGAACACTGCCAGTGTGGTCACTGCATGGCTTGTTGTATGTCGTAGAGCAAGGGAATGCCACCTCAGCTTGTGCAAAGCCTTGACCAGTTCCTCCTGTAGTCCCCAGGTGGAGCCCATCAAGGCTGAGTACAGTCATCAAAGCTGCTTGTCCTGAGCTGTCAAACAGCAGCGCTGAACTCTGACCTGTGCATGGCACGCCAATGGAAACCCACAAGCCTCCTACCCAGACTGCTGGTTGCATCATGCTCTGCTGCTGCTGCTGTCGGTGGTACTGGTGGTTGTGAAGCAGTCATCAGCAAGCTTGCTGCACTGCTGTCAGACAGTTCACAGAAACGGGGCAGGATCAAAAGATTCTTCAAGGGAAGCTTTGAAAGCAGCTGAAGCTGCAGCAGCATATGCAGCTGTACCAACATCACCAAGACCATCATATATGCTGTTGCCGCCATCCTGATCCAGATCTGCCAGCATTGATGGCTGACCATCAACCAGATTGTGAAAGCAGCAAAATGCCTCCCAGGTCAAATGATCTGCTGCTGCAACTGTTGGTGCCACAAACATTGCATCTATTTGGTCCTCATCTGTTGCTTCTGCTTCTGCTTCTGCCACTGCTGCTGCTTCAGCGACGTGGGCATTCTCAAGCTGCTTGAAACATGGCAACTGATCAGCAACAGCAGCAACAGTTTCCTCAAGACCATACATAACACCATCATAGTCCGCATGAAGAGCTTCATATAGAGTTGCTTCTGCTGATGATGTAAGTATTGGAACAGAGAAACAAATAGATTGATTGATCACTGGCGGCTGGGTCACAGGTGGTTGACTGGCAGCAGCAGCAGCAGCAGCAGCAGCAGTAGGCACTGCATAGTCCATTCCTGCTGCTGCAGCAGTGGCTGCTGCATTGATGCACACTGCAGTAGCAGCAGCACCAGAAGCCAATAGATCTGCTGCAGCATCAGTCTTGGCTTGTTGGAGCCCGGGGCTACGCTGCTTGCTGATGCTGCTGGCTGCGCTGCGCTTTTTGCCATTGCTACTCTTCTTCACACCTGAGTTGATCACACTAGCTGCACTAGCAGGTGCAGCTGCTGCTGATGATGATGATGATGGTTTCCGGCGTGATGTCGTTCTTGTTCCCTGCTTGGGCCGCTGCATGTTGCTTCTGCCAGAGTCCCTAGCTGCTGATGAGGACCATACACCCGCAGTAAGACCATACTGTTGCTGCTGCTGCTGCTGGTAGTCAGTGAAGGGACCATACTGCTGCTGCTGCTTGTAGTCATAAGTTGTGATGTTCGGCAGGGCTGTCTGCTGTGCAGGGTGGCTCCATAGAGGAACTGGTGGCAGGACAGAAGTCCCAGCTGACACCATGCCGGTGGTGATGACTGGCCTCAAGACAGGTGCTCCCCCAAGCACTGAGTCACCCCAGACTGCGGCAGCAGCAGTGGTGGAGTCTGATGGCTTCAGCTTCACTGGAGCAGCAGCTCCTGGTGCTGCATTCACGAGATGGTTGCTGTACTTGTCAACAGTGTTGATCTCAACAGCAGCGGGGTAACTTTGAGCAGCAACTCCTGATGTTGGCTGGCGGACTGTTGCTGCTGCTGCTGCCGCTGCTGCTTGCCAAAAGCATGTGCTATGATATAGCTGAGATGCATGCAGCTCAGGAGCAACAGCAGCAGCAGGTGCTGCATTGTATACTCCTGCAATAAGAGCAGCTGTAGCAAGACCACCCGCAGACTTGCTGACAGGCACTGCTGGTTCCTTGAGATCCCTTGTCTTGGGAACACTTGGCTCATAAAGCCCCCTAGCCTGCACACAGCTGCCGTCGCTGCTGGTTTTGACCTGGCCGATGCTTACTGGTTGACCACTGCAGGTTTTGCTGGTCAGTGGTGGCTGCAGGAGACAGGAACCCAGTGAGGCTTGGTGACCGTTGAGGCTGGTGATGTGTGGAATCTGGCATGATGGTCTCTTCAATCCCAAACTGGTAGAGGCAGCTGCGGATTGCTGCTGTGCTGCGAGCCCACTGCTGAAAGTGCTCTGGGACTCCTGTGTGGATTGGCATGCTGCTGCACACGCAGCTGAGAACCACTTATCTGCATCCCACGTGATGTTGGTGAGATATGCACCATTCATACCAACAGCATTGCCTGTTGCAAGCTGGTAGTAATCACCTGCCTTCTTACTGCCTGCTGTACCTACTGCTGCGTAAGCTGTGTTGCTACTGCGTGTGTGTTTGACTGCAGCACAGGCATCTATGCTGTTGAAGCCATTGTGTAGATTACGCAACACCGGTTGTTGCAGCGTGCTGTTGGGCGCAGTAATAACGTTGCTCGTCCTCCTGCTGCAGTTACCCTTGCAGGCGTCTGCCAAGGCTGCTGTCTCGCTGCAAGGTCTTTGACGCTTTGCAGATGGATGAAATGTCTCTATCTTTCTTTTCAACATGTCTCCTAGTCGCGGTGCGCTGGTAAACGGCTGTTGGAGCACAGCACCGAGTGAGCCTGCAAGAATCGGCAAAGCACTAGCTCAATGAATGATGGCACTTGATCCCTATAGCAACGCTGGTATATGAGTTGAGGATGCTCGTGACGCTTGGCGATGGTGCACCAAACACACAGTTGCAAGACAGCCTGCCCCGAGCAGCAAACCAGCTGACACACCTATGAGTCACCGCCGTCAAGCCGTATACGTAGACGCTAAGCTTCTTGCCTTATCGCAAACATGAAGCTGAATCTGTGGAAAGCAACGAATCTGGGGGTAGGGGTGCTGTTGGGTACTTGCAGCTCTCAGTTTTTCTGCTTGAAGGTTTGATGTCATCTGCAGATGCTGTGATTGCAAAATGCAATATACTTTGCAACAAAACACTCCGAGCTCATTCAGGTAAGAGCCGGAGAGCCGACAACAAGGCCATGTTGTGATGCAGCAAATAACATTGATGTTACTTCTGTGGCACCCTGACCTGCGGGGCAGCTTGGAAACTTCGGGTTGCTAAGTCAATCATGGACTCTTGCAATGGAATGCACAGGCTTCATCCCCCTTTTGTCATTGCCTTGAAACAGCGTGGCATGTCAGCTCAGTGGGACATATGCTGTCTGCAAGCACTACTGCTGCTGTTGGTATCACAATGATCTTACTCCTGGTTTGTGGTACATCATCAAGAGATATGTAGTGCGAACTAGACGCACCTACCGCAAGGGCGTTACCACCATGCTTGCAAAGATAGTCTCTAAACGAAGACATTCAGCTTCATGTTTCCTGTTACACTGCAGCTAGCTCCAAGCATCATAACAAAACAGCCGTTGGGCATATGTTTTGTGACATGTCTGCACAGAGTTAAATTCACCGCATTACGTTGCAAACAGTCTGCAACAGAGTCATCTGCATAACAATGTACTTTTACACAAGCTGCTACCTGACAGCAGGTTCACTGCCGTGTCAACCTTTGAACACAGGT
The DNA here is from genome assembly GCA_001630525.1 of Coelastrella sp. M60. Classification (NCBI taxonomy): domain Eukaryota; kingdom Viridiplantae; phylum Chlorophyta; class Chlorophyceae; order Sphaeropleales; family Scenedesmaceae; genus Coelastrella; species Coelastrella sp. M60. The sequence goes on along the minus strand of LWCB01012973.1, from coordinate 4,094 downwards.
GGTGCATTCAGCTACCACAACACTACATGATATACAGCTCTGTTGAGCACATCTTATGTTGCATGGCCAAACTTGTGTTACACTGCAAACAAACAGGCAAACTCTGCAAAGAAACAGACCAACAAGGTACTACCCGCACACTAAATAAGACGTTAGTAGCCCGCACACTAAATAAGACGTCTCAGCCTGTGATGCCACATACCTCCAAACCATTCAACCAGGCTTGTGGAGTTGTCGCTAACAACCTGGTGTTGCAGCCAGGGTTGCATTGACAGGCCAGCTCCAAAGCACAAATGAGCTGAAGCAGCACTTCTATTTGGTCACTGATGTGACATCTTAGACACCACCACGGCTCAGGTGCCTGTTGCTGAACCCCACTTGCACAGCAAGATATCAATATCACAGCAAGAATCCATTGACGTGCCACATATCATTTCTCTATGTGCTGATACTTGGAGTAAATCAACAGCACACAACATGCAGTACAGACACTAGGGAGGCTGGGTATGAACAGCTGAACGCAAACCTGGTGTCTTTATGCCATACGTGATGCCTAACCCTAACACAGCTGTAACCCCGGGACGTGACTATCTGCTTACCCACTGCCGCTTGATTACTGGCAAGCAATGTCAGCAACTGCAGCTCCTCTGTGAAGCACAAGTACTTGCCAGTTGCTGTTGCTGATGGCAGACTGACTCCAATCTCTGGCTCAGGATCTTAAGATGGGCTCAATCAGTCAAAATGCATCATGTGCGCACTAGGTAGCCGAAATGCAACTGCTGCAGCAGCATACATGAGCTGCGGACCCTGGTGGCCTCCAACAATACTATACTGGCACCTTCAGCCGCACGCCATATACATTCGACAAGCACTGCATCAACAGTCTGCAACCAATCCACAAGGAGTATGTGCTAATCACAGTGTAATCCAGCATCGTCTCATCCAATCACATGGTAACCCCACAACATCTTCCTCAGTATGCCACAATACAATCTGTCGCTGATGGTGGCTGTGCAGCGCATGACAATGGACCCATGAGCTGCCTCACAACTGTCAATGAAATGTTAGAGGCTGTCTTCCATCTGTGCCCTGATACAGCAAAATCATACTCATGGTAACAGGCAGTAGGCAGACCAGTTCACATGACATGGTCTGTTCTGTATCATGATGGTGGTGTAGCTGCACACCATCCTTGGTAATGGTAGTAATGTCATCTGCCAGCATTCCAGCTTCCCATGATCACCTGCTCGCCTCAATCCATCCAAGTTTGCACTGCCCTTGTGCCATTGATAGTGATGACGGTCGAAGTCTGGATGGTATAATGTGAACTGCAAGGTAGTTTGTCATGTAGGAATAAGTCCCAATTGGGACCTTTGCAAAGGTCTCTGTATCTGCTGTTTGACCCACAAAAGAGAAGGTACAACAGCAGGTACTCCATGACCTTTCCTGACAACAGCTTTGACGGGCTGTATCCCCTCCTAGCCATTTCTGAACAGATCAGCCAGACCTGAAACTGCCAGTGGCTGATGGTCTACACTAAATTCCCATTAATGGGGAGGAGGCAAAAGAGCCCAATAAAGCAGTTGGTGTCAGAAGCGGGAATTTCCTTTGGTGCACTGCATGTCCTCCATGACCATACGCCGCTGTTGATACGGCTGATTGGTGGTTGAGCCAGCACCAACCACCGCCAGACAACTTCACCATACCAGGAGAGCAGCCAGCCACGCAGAGCACTGCAAGGCAGAGAAAATGCAGCAGACTGAGTACCTTAAAGTTGCTTGAAATGCCAGAAGCAGAAGATGGCAGCTCCGCAGAGTGTACATTGATTGCAGACATGTGATCATCACAGAACTCAGTGTAGCTGTTGCACACATGTGTACACTATAACACTGCACTGCACTGCATGTCACCAGGCAACCATTCAAGAAGTGTTCACGGCTGTTGACCTCCTCTGCCATGCTGAGAGCAGCTGCACATGGTGGCACTCGACCTCAGTCTAGCTAGATTGACAGCCATCTCACCTGATGTTTGCATCATCATATATCACAGGTCTGTGCTCTATCAGGTGCATGACCAACTGCCACAACATCCTGAACCAGAACAATCCTGCGACCTTCTGCCCACTGGCTTGGGTTTGTTGCACCGCAGTGTTACGTCACCTGCAGTCCTTCTGCTCCACTAGACCCAACAAGACGTTGCTTCATCACTCACAACCGATTTCACCCAATGACCAGTGTGATACCACACTGACATATCGAGCCAAGCGATCATATCATGGACAAGGCTAGCCCTGGCAGGCTAGCAATTGCAATGTACCCATGGTTGAAGCACACTATAACTGCGCTCAGAGGAAGGATGCCGAACAAGTCATTGTCTCATCCACCAAATGAACATTGTGGTGGGCACTGGCTTGGCATATGTCGTAGAGCAAGGGAAGGCCACCCTCATCTTGTGCACAGCGTTTACCAGTTTCTGCTGTAGTCCCTTGAGCTCATCAAGGCTGAGAACAGTCATCAAAGCTGCTTGTCCTCAGCTGTCAAACAGCAGCGCTGAACTCTGACCTGTGCATGGCACGCCATTGGAAACCCACAAGCCTCCTACCCTGACTGCTGGTTGCATCATAGTCTGCTGGTGCTGCTGCTGTCGGTGGTACTGGTGGTTGTGAAGCAGTCATCAGCAAGCTTGCTGCACTGCTGTCAGACAGTTCACATATACGGGGCAGGATCAAAGGATTCTTCAAGGGAACGTTTAAAAGCAGCTGAAGCTGCAGCAGCATATGCAGCAGTACCAACATCACCAAGACCATCATATATGCTGTTGCCGCCACCCTGATCAAGATCTGCCAGCATCAATGGCTGACCATCAACTAGATTGTAGGTGTAGCAGTAGTTGTCCCAGGCCAAATGATATGTTGCTGCAACTGTTGGTGCCACCAAGACTGCATCTATTCTGTTCTCATCTGTTGCTTCTGCTTCTGCCGCCGCTGCTGCTGCTGCTTCCGCCGCTGCTGCTGCTGTTACTTCATCGATGTGGGCATTCTCATCCAGCTCGAAACTTGGCAACTCTCCAGCAACAGCAAAGTCATATCCCTCGAGATCAAACATACCACCATCAGTTTGAAAGTCACTGTATGCAGTTTGATACGTTTTTGCTTCTGCTGATATTGCATGAGCTGCAGATCCATAGATTGCTGATGGCTGGTTCACATGTAATGGGTTGGCGGCAGCAGCAGCAGCAGCAGTGGGCGCTGCATAGTTGATTCCTGCTGCGCAGCATGCTGCAGCTGTGGCTGCTGCATCGCTGCAAACTGCAGCAGCAGCAGCATCACCAAGAGCCCATGCATCTGCTGCAGCACCAGCCTTGGCTTGTTGGAGCTCACGGCTATGCTGCTTGTTGCTGCTGCTGGCTGCGCTGCGCTTGTTACCTTTGCCGCGCTTCTTCACACCTGAGTTGATCATACCAGCCGCACCAGCTGCTGCAGCTGCTGCTGCTGCTGCTGATGATGATGCTTTTCGGTGTGGGTTTGACCTTGTTCCCTGCTTTGGGCACTGCCTAGTCCTTTTGGAGTCAGTACCTGCTGCTGAACCACCCCCGGTAGAATAACGCTGCTGCTGCCGCTGGGTGTCAGCGGTGAGACCATGATAATGCTGCTGCTGCTGGTAGTCAGCAATAGGACCATAATACTGCTGCTGCTGCTGGTAGTCAGCAATAGGACCATACTGCTGCTGCTGCTGCTGCTGGTGGTGGTAGTCATAAGTGGTAGAATGATACTGCTGCTGCTGCTGGTAGTCATGAGTTGTGATGTTGGGCAGAGCTGTCTGCTGTGCAGGGTGGCTCCATAGAGGAACTGGTGGCAGGACAGCAGTCCCAGCTGACACCATGCCAGTGGTGATGACTGGCCTCAAGACAGGTGCTCCCCCAAGCACTGAGTCACCCCAGACTGTGGTAGCAGCAGGAGAGGAGTCTGATGGCTTCAGCACCACTGGAGCAGCAGTTCCTGGTGCTGCATTCACGAGATGGTTGCTGTACTTGTCAACAGTGTTGATCTCAACAGCAGCGGGGTAACTTTGAGCAGCAACTCCTGTTGTTGGCTG
>LWCB01012971.1:0-11347 GCA_001630525.1 Coelastrella sp. M60 | reverse complement strand
CCAATGATTGTGCCGAGCCTCGTAATATTCATTGTTCCAGTGAAGCCGTAACAATAAAAGGCCGTACTATGCAGGGCCTGCAGTACCTGACCAGTTGACAGTGATCAGTGGGGTTGTTACTCAGTGGAGTCATGCAGCATGACATTCAATCCAACAACTTTTTGTGTGCCACAGGGTGTCCTACACACTGAAGACTTAGGAGCAGCAGTTGCTTGGTTTATCAGCCAGCATTGCATTCACTGTGCTGCATGAGTCAAACTTTCTTTCGCACTGAAGCAGTGTGTTTAGTCTGCTCATATTGTCGTTGCATTTACCCATATTCCCTTTTTTCTAACTGAATGAATGTTCAGAAGCTTGTCACGTGTCACAGAGAAAGGCCCTTGCCAAGTTGTCAAGGCTGTCCTTTCTGTACATGCAGCAGGGGTGGAATGAATCTGCTTTGCAGTTCAGGATATGACTGAGTTACAAAGTAACAAAAAGGTCATCCGACCATCGTACTGCCTTGCCAAATATATGATAGTAGTGGCAGGTGTGACGTACTTTCGCCAGCTGGCGCCAAAAGAAGTTTGACACCAACTTGCTAAGTCTGAGAGTCAAAAAGGGGTCATGCTGCTGCGTAGCAGAGTATGTAAGCAGCTAGGCAACCAGTGCATGTCGTGATCACCTGCAGCCACACGTTTGCACACACTGCACCATGAGACGCGTCAGAATATGATGACAAGAGCCGCCATATTGCTGAACAACAGTAAAGCAGAGGTCAGCCGACTCCGCTGCATGCAGTCAAGCTGTAAGTCATCACGGTGATAACAAGGTGTACAAGGTCCACCAAACTTATGGATGACCAGCACAAGCACAATAGACAGGCACACTGATGTTCCAGGTCGTCAAAAGATTCAAATGTTGCGCTGCAGGTTGATCTTATGATACAATGGCACAACAGCAACACCCGTTAGTGTACTGTAGTAATATAGTCAACAAAGGCTATGCTTCCATTTGAACGGAAGTTTGAATGTGAACAAAACAAGATTGAGGCAAGCACGCAGGCAGCAGCCCCTGGCAATGCCAGATGCCATACACACGGCCACCCAAAACCCAGGTGCTTTTGGCTCGCAGAAGTTGAAGCAACCCGCATGCTGCACAAGGAACAGTCCTCTAATCAGATGGCTCTAGTGTACACATGATCCCCCACTGCGAGAACCAGACTCAAAGCTATGTGCTGAAGAGACAACAGGGCAGGACAGCACAGCTTCTTGCATATGTTTCAACATCAACTTTTATCATCTTGAGCATGTATGCATGGATGGTTTTGGGACACCACAATTGGACGAAAGCATCAAGCACATGATCCACACAACCGATGCTACTTGTAGCCTAGCATAAAGGTGACAACTCTTTTATGCTTGGGACATTATTTACGTTCAATCTTGGAGATTGATCGATGCCCACAGCTGCCTCTTGCTGCATCAATCAATTATCTATAATAGACGTACGCCAGGTGCAGCCATTACATGCAACAGCAACTGCATGTTGCAGCTTAACCACAAGCTGAAGTCGTGAATAGCTAAACACAAAGCTGAATTTATCATCAGCTCTGCCCCCTGAAGAATAGGTGTGGATAACTGACTTGTGCCTGGTTCACCAGATGCTGCCATTTTAGCATATGCTTGGCCTGCCTGCATCACTATCAAGACGACAACATATGTATCTCTTGGACACAAGACCCCCGACCGCAGCCAGATACTTACATACATACACTTGCACCTCACAATCACACATGTGCAGTCCAATGCCCCTCTCAACTAACAGTAGACCTGCACATGCAGATTACATACACTATAACAGCCTTGACAGTCGATGGTTGTGCAGCAGAAGTATATATCACTGTGACAGCCTTGACAACCTATACTGGTGCATCAATAGCACATGCCCTTTTGATGTGTACAACAAGTAATCAACCCAGGCCCGATTGGTAGGGCCTTACAGGGAGTCCCTCCCCCCCCCTTCATATGCCCTGTATTGTAACACATAACTCCCTTGTCATAAACACATGGACCCAACATGTAGGCTCCACAAGGTGCTCTCACAAAACACCACTGTAACAGTTTGGATCTCACCACAGCCAAGCTGCACAAGGCGTCCTCCCTTCTGTAATCAACCATGTTGGATCAGCTCAAATGACTCACAGCTAGACACCTGGTACAAATGAGAACACTCCTGTGACAAGGCCGCAAAGTCATACAGAAGAGCAACAACAGCGAGCAACCAATATGATGCACAGGCACATCCCTTGCACTATCACCCATGCCTCAGGGCGGCCACATGCCGGATTAAGATCCAGCAAAGCAGCACCAGACTTGCTGTTTGCAGAGCATCACTCGGATTGACCACATCAAGATACATCATGCACTGCTTGTTAACACATGAGGCGTACCATGCAAAACATCAGCATATCCTGACAGTGACACCTAGAAAAAGCACCTACAGATGCACATGGCACCGCTGCACACCTGCTCGTACTCCTGAAAAAGAAGAAACAGCTGTTCAGCCAGCAAGTATGGTCGGCAACATGCCATGTAGGCAACCACCAGCTGTGTAAATTCTCACACTGCCATGCCCCAATACCCCACCATGCATCCACTCAACCTGTCAGCACACCAATCCACCACAGCAGCAGCCATTATACCGCAGTACATCAAGAACAGATCATGCTAGTTCATCACCTGCATAACCCACATAGCCATCGCACACAACAGACCACCCAGTTGAAGACCTTTGAAGAACTATCACCAGGTGGAGTACATCCTCAGGAAGGGTGAACAACAGCAACTGTAAGAGCCACATGATTGCGCTATTCCAAAAGGAAATAATGAGTACACGCTAGTTGAGGTACTGAGAAGTAGCCCTGGCACTTGTCAGTGCCTCAGGTGCTGAAATCTGCCCAGATACCTCATAGCACCTTGGTTATCAAAGTAAATCAAGTGCCTATGAAGAGCCTATGAAGGTACTGAACTTGCCCAGGTACTTTCCAACGCCCAAGGGTTACAAAGTATGTTCAGAAACCGTAAGCAACTACAACTAAGCAACAACGAAGTAGTGATGCGGTGCTTGACCAAGCCAACAGGCAACATGACCTGACCCCTCAGTCAGCCATGGCACCCAACTCCTTGGTGGAACTATGTGTCATAGATCATGCTACTGGACTGCTACTGCCAACACAATCTAGACATCATTGCTCTACTTGTCAACCTACATTCAATACACAGTCAGAGGTATGCAGCTTTGTCATACTACGGGTCAAGGCGGCCAATGAAGTGATGACTGAACATCATCCTCATATTCTATTCGCACCTACAAAACATTGTCAGCTATAGCAGAGCAAACCCCTGCACTCTATGTCAAGGCGTGCAAGTGTCAGCGACATGCTGACTCCATGCTAGCAAAGCCAACATGGGCCGATGGGACCAACAACAGCCCATGAGGACAAAGAATGCATAGCAGTTATCGGCATCTGCCTGGACCACCCTGAATGTCAGGAAAACACCACAAACCAGTGTGCACCAAGCACTTGAACAAGCGCTGCCAACATGATACCAGTATAGAACGAGAGCAAAGTGCCACGAACGTCAGCAGTGCTTCAGTGTATTGATGCGGACATACCATCCCGCTCGTCACGTGTCACCTGCGCTGTGCAGCTGAGAGCTAGTTGCCCGGCTGCCATCAATACACGCAGCATATATCAGTACCCACTGCCAGTACCACACCACCTATAAACTCAAGACCTTACTGGTACCACAGTTATGTTCGTAGATGTCACCGCACAAGCTGTCAAGTAAACAGTGCCAGCAGTATTAACACCAAAAACCATAGTGGGGCGTTGATACAACACATCGGACATCCCAGCAGAGCAAGTTATCAAAAGACATAACTGCGGGGTTTGCAGCAGTCCCCTTTCACTAGCAGTCATGTCTTCAGGGTCCATAAAGCCTGACACAGGGCCCATAAAGCCTGAGGCTTAGCTGGTCAAACAGTCCGACAACAAGGTGAGGTCACCTAGTTCACAAGGTCAGGTCAGCTTGGCCTAGCTAAGCTGACAAGTGCTGCCAAGAAGTGAATGGCTGCCTACTTCAACCCCCAACAATGGTCGCATCTTTCCTGTAGGCAGGGCTTACCACACCTTCAGAAACTACACATCTACTTGTCATCAACAGTAATAAGAAACATCAAGGTGAGACACTACAAGTGCGGCCAACACTCCAGCCAAGTATCACAAGTCCCACCACCAACATGTCATTGTTCACCCTGGCATTACGTGCTTTCAGTAAACAATGGAGTCAGTGCTACAACTGCTGGTGTTGCCGATCAATGACTGTGTAAACAGCATAAGAAACAGCATGCTGGCGATCTCCATAACCATAAGAGGTCACAAGGGGTCACAGTATAGGAAACAACACCTGCAGCACTTTTCAGCTGCCTGCTGTTTCTGACTGATCAACATGTCACGTCAGGTGCAGCAGCACAGTTCACCAGGCTGTGGTACACCGAAGGGGCAGGTGCACCTCCACGCTGCACTAGTAGAAACATAGGACATCAAAAGCATGGTACAGCGCTGCAGCAATGAACCTAGTTTGAATAAATGGTAAGTAGACACTCAGCAGGCCCAGGGCACAACCTATACCTTGTGTCGCCATGACACCACCACCCTAAAGCTTCAGAGGTAGGCCAAAGGCCACATACATCATCTAGATGATCCAGCTATGCAGAAGAGATATGATCATGCGGCGAGTATGCAAAGGAGGTTGTTGCAATTTCGCCTGATACATACTGGGTGCGCGAAAATGCTCAGACATGAGCAAATACACATCTAGGCATCACTTCAACCCGAATGACGCATTGCAACAAATGATGCACATGAACGTAACATGCAATCACGCATATAGGTTATGACATATGTGATATTGATGGACACCAGCACATCCAGGACAATGATGTGTTAGTCACTTAAGCCACAGACACGATCAAGACTTACTGCTGACAATGCCACCATACTGATGCCAGATGAGCTGGCCGTCGTCAAGTTGGTTTCTGAACACTGGCATGATAGCCAGACACAAGGAACCAGGTTGAGATCATACATGGCAAGGTGCATCAAGCTGGAAGAAGATACTGATACACAACTTTTGTGAGAGATCGCTGGGCACCTCACCATCCTGGCGGAATGCAGCAAATCCCCTCAAGAGTTCTGAATCAGGTGCAGCCAAGCGTCATCCTGTCGTAGCACCAACATGTCACAGAATTCTCGGCGCTGGAACTCCAAAAAGCGAGGAACAGGGGCCAGCAGGCGGGGCAGCCAGTAATGCAGGGGCTCCACAGCAGGGTCAACTGCGCCACCGGTGGGTGGGTAGCAGCCGGTTACCATGGCAGTGTACTTGCCTTTACAACGAGGGCAGAGAGGGACCTCGCGTTTGTTTATGCATGCTGTGTGGGCAGTGGGTTCATTGCAACCCCTGCAGATAGGTCAAAGAGCAGCTGGTGAGCTTTGCTGCCTGGTCATGAATGCAGGACGTCATCAAGAGAGTGACAAAGAAGGCATCATGTTACATCTCCTTGAAATCGCATGATGTATTGTGCATGTATTTTGCAATTGTCAAAGGTTGAGAGTACAGAGATGCTGATACATGTGGTACGTGCGCACTGAGGTTGCTGATGCCCACCTGCATGCCTGAAACCAACCACCAATAACCAGCCTGGTGCCTCTGATGTATTTATCATTCATCGGACCATCCACCTCACTTCCACTACTGTTGTTGTGGATGCAGTCCTCGTGGCTGTCTCGTTGTAGCACATTCCGTTGCTGCTGTGGTTGTTGCTGCTGCTGTCTGTGCTGCTGATGCACTGCTTGGTGGCAACTTGTGAATGCTGTCTGTACAGAGTTGTGCGTGGCCGAAGTGAACTGCTCATCCACAATCTCAGTATCTTTTCGCTGCAATTTGCCACCTGTGGCCTCCTTTACGTCCGCACGCTGCAGGCGATGGCAATAACGGGTTGGGATGTACAGGAATCGGACAAATCTTCCGAAATGCTTGCATGCTTGCAGACGAAGCCACGCAGTCATTTGGCCAGTGATCTGCTGAATATGTTAACGAAAGTATGTGATTGATGTGATAACAGGCCACAATCAGAGACACGCAGTGAAGGCGCCATATGCTCGAGCACAACAACTATGCGTGAGCACAGGCCGTGCGAGCTTGATAGGGGGTGGAATACATGCAGATTATGATTGCGCCAGTAATAGTCACCATGAAAAGTCCGTTTCTCAGTGTCCCCTGTCCTGTATACCTTCCAATATTTTGGGTTGTACAATACTGTCTAGATTCCTGAGTATCAGTTGTAGCAGCTGGTAAACTTACCTGCTGTGTCGAGCTGCCCGCTATCACTGATTTGCCGGCTATGCCTGCAGGTGAAGGAAGTGCAGCTTTCCTCTTGCGTCGACCACCAGGTTCGTAAACCTTCCCTGCCAGTCGATCAGCCATATATTATGAGTTCTAGTGTCCACGCTGCTGATAATCCTTGCCACTGTGTATGCGTTGATGCTTGCAAACTACTTGCCGCCCATCCTGGTCTACAAGACACACGATGACTGCTTAATACGGTATTCTTCGATTGCTCTCAGCTCTATGGATGTGCACGTTTTGGCGACGAGAGCACAAGACACGAGAGTTGCATCAAAAGAGACACGGAGAGTCCTGTGACAGTATTGCGTTTGATGCATCTATCATGGCTGATAAGACTACTGAGTGAGTAGCAAGTATCTTTTGATGCATGGCAGCTAAAACCGGCTTGACCTGGAAACACGCTGGTGCAGACAGTTGAGCGGATTCTCAAGATGCTGGTCATGCAAACTCAACACACTGCATGGTAGGCCGCAGAAGCTTTCAATTGAGGTATTGAAGAGTGCAGCGAGCCCTGCGATAAGTGCAGCGAGGGTGCGCGGCAGCAGTGTCCGTGTGCCTGCCCATAGCCTGACATTGTATCTGGCGTCCACGCAACCCCTTTGTGTTGCTTTTTGATTACAGCTAGTGTCTGCAACAAAATAAGATTCAAGACATGAGCAGCAGTACAATGCATTTCTGGCAGCAGTACGCTGCGCCACGGGCGCTGCGAGCAGCTTTGGGATCGTGAGCACTCTTCTTGCACTCTCTGGTGTTATCCACTGTGTGTACTTGGCGTTCAGGATAAACACGGATGCTGTTGCTTCTGTGACCCTGATTTCTGTGCATGCAGCCACCGCCCCGTCAGACAGTCAGATCATAATCACAGCCTTTCAGAGTCCAGCAGGCACAGCGTTGCCACCGTTGCCCGACCGCTCTTTGCTGCCTATGATATTGGAGTGCAATGAGAACTTTCCACGAACTTCCCTTCTGACAGCACTGCCCGTAAAGCACTGAAGCTGTCTGAAGCCAGTTTGACCCCCTGCAGCTGCGAAATGGAACGTTTCTGGCGCGCGACATTGGCACCTTTGCCGACATAACGAGTCAAGATGTTGCCTACCAAGACCTCGAGGAGTGTTTGACTTGATTTGTCACGCGTGCTTGCAGCAGTCAGGCCATCCAGATTGGTAGGCCACCCGGTGGCCTACAATGCAGTTTGTTGCATGGCTAACTTGTTTACAATGCATGCCGTATTGTAGAAGCCTTGTTACATACAACTTTTCGCCTACAGCAGTATCATCGTCACGGTGGCATTCAGAATATTCAAATTGGGGTCATGAGCCTTAATGCCATTTATTGAGCGCCTCAATGGCTCCGAAAAGTTTGAAATTTGCCAAATATCACTCAGTACCACCGGGTACCACCAGGTAGGGCCTAGTCCTTCTGTTGGAAGTGAACAGGTCAATGAAGGCTTCACTTCCAGCGGCTGGAAGTGAAGCCTTCACTTACTAAGTGAGTACCCATGTGTAATAGGTCATTACCTGGCCTGGAGGTCTCCGGACTGGGCGGGGTTGCTTTAGAGATCTTTAGTCCTTTATGATGTACAGTGTATAGGAAACATAGAAGCGCCAACAAAGCATATACATGACAGAACATGGTTATGCATCATGCAGCTAGGTATATTGAGAAAGAAACGGTTTGGCTCATGCAGCAAAGTGAAAGCAATGCTGATCAATGATTGATGAAGAAGCCGCTTTCTGAATTGCTGCTGCCAAGGGGCTGCTACCCAAGCAAAAAAGCTGGGGCATGTAGTAGCCTCTGAACATCATCATCATCATCATCATCTGAACCCTCTGCAGCTGATCTTGACAGTGCCACAACACAATACTATTGATTGAATACAATACAATAGTATTGTATTGTGTTGTAATAAGAGTTGGCTCGTGCAGCACTGATGTTCACTGAGTGAACTTGAATGCAGTGCTGGCTGATGAAGACTCTTTGTTTATACCTGCTATACTAGACATGCCTACTGAGGCTGAGTTGTGTGTCAAACAAATGTTGCTTACTAGGCTTGGATGGTGTGGGTTGCTGGGACACAAGTATGCTTGTATCTCAAAACTTACGGTCAAGACTGCAACTGCTCTGCAATTAAAACATGTGTACAGAGAGCGGCGTGCTAGACACCGTGCTTTTGTTGAGTTGGCTCTTGGCATTTATGACGTTGCAGCACCTCAGGTTACACTTGCATGTAAGTCTCTGTGCGAGTGCTTCCGTGTTGTGTGGAGACACATCAAATCGGACAATGCCTTTGAGGAAGTGTTTTGGCGGCTTGTTCTTGATGCCCTGCCTACAGCCCAGCGGTTGCACAACCTTGAATCTGTTTGTGTGTGTAACTTCGGCTGTCGCACCGGGCAGACATCACCATTTTCGGCATTGTCCTGTTGCTCGGGGCGTTGTGCAGACCATGGTAGATCACTGACAGTTGCCATCGTCTTGGTGTTCTCGCTCACAGCCTGCAGCCTCTCCTGTACAACAAAAGCATATCTGGTTGTTGCAACCCCCACCTGGGCCTAGGAAACTACATCCCAAAGTGTGGATGGTTGACTGTTTGGCTGCTTTTAAGGCTATGGATTGTGGTTGCAAGGCTGCCAATGACCTGATGAGTCAGTGGCACTTGCAGCAAATGGAATCTCATCTCAACCCTCCTGAGGACTCTAACATCTTGACGATCCGGCTGTAAGCAACATACTGTGCTGCTGCTGTTGCTGCTGCTGCTGTCTCAGAGCAAGGGCTACACCATTGGTGGCAGTCTTGCCAACGCACTGCTGTCCATCACGTATCAGATGGCAGCAGTGGGTCGCAGGGACTTCTTGCCTGATCCTGAGGCAGTCAGTGGGCCAGCAGCAGGTGAGACAGAGAGTTGTGTTTGTGTACATATACATTCTGTGTTCAACACATGCGGCATATCTGGACTCTGTGTAACCCACTTGCTTGCTTGCTGGCTAGCTGGCTAGCTGGCTGACTGGCTTAACAGTGTCCTAACACCACAAACAAAAGGCTACCAATATGCTGCAAATTTGTACTCTGTTGTATCAGCTCATGAATCTGTTCAAAGCAGAGCAGCGGAGGTGTCATATCCTGCGCATGTTGCTGGCTGCTGTTGCTAGTGCAGCAATCTACCAAGCTCCCCGAACTTGGCAATCCATTGATGCACTGCTGCCACCCAGCAGCAGCGAATCTCTTCTGGTCAAGTGTATATTGATCAGAGCAGCATATGGTGGCATGGCAGGTGATAAGGAGATGCTGATCAGGTTTGCAGGACTCTGGTTGGCAAGATTTGCAGGAACAACCTTGCTGCCGCCGGGCATCGGCAGTGAATCAGCTGGGAATGCAGAGTTGCAGGCGGCAGCAGCAGCAGAGCCTCAGCAACAGCAGCAGCAGGAGGAGGGGGTGGGTGCAGCTGCAGGGTCAGCAGCAGTACAGATCTGTACCATCTAGATGGTGGGCGAGCATACTGGCCCTGCAGATGCTGGTACTGCAGTGGGGATTGCTGCGGTAGGAGATACGCAGCCCCAGCAGCAGCAGCAGTTGCCAGGCCGGCAGGATGCTGATTGCTGCTTTGCTGCTGCCCCTGCTGCTGTCAGTCCCTGGTTGTCATTTCTGCGGTCAGCATATCAGGCGCTACCCAAACCTGGAGCACAGCTGCTGTCAACAAAAGTAACGTCACTGGGGCCGCTGGAAAGGTGAGTGAGAGTTCTCAGAACAGGCTGTCATGTGGATGAAACCCCTGAGGATTTGGTCTGAAGCGTTCATGATGGCATCACTTGCATCAGTGCTGCACAGCTCATGCAGTGAGTGAAACTCTTCTTCTCCCATGACGACGACTCTAAGGCAGGGCGTGCGCATATGCATAAGAGAGTTGGATCGCATGTTCTGAGAGACCCCAAACGTTTGATTTGGAATTTCTTCTATACTCATTCTGCTGATATCTACTTGTCTGATGAGCACCCTTGGCCGTGCTGCACACTGGCAGGAAAGACATTCCCGAGGCAGCCGTTGACTTCCATGTGTCCAATATTGCAGACTCTTCGGATCATTTGCTGCAGCAGCCAGCAGTACAAGAAACTCTGCAACACATGATTGTGGGCAGTACAGTGGTAGCAGCTCAAGCGCAAGGCCAGGACGGCTTGAAACCGCTGATCAACCGAACATTGTGGCACTTTCGCAGCAGTTACACTGTTGGCAACAGTAAGTCGTGGCTGCAGCAGATGTATGAAACACCGGCGGAGTGGCAGAAGGTGCAGCACCTGGGATCAGGGTATGCTCGTCAGATTCTTCAGATGGAGTTGACGGCGTTGCAGCGGTGTCAGCAAGAGCCGCTCTTCCCTTTGGAAGGCGACGAGGGTTTGGTTGTTGTCGCTGTGGAAGGTGATAGCTATGAGGGCAGATGCTTATTTGTTAGAGATGATTGGGAAGAAGTTGTACTGACGGCTTGCATTTGGGACATCATGGGACTGAATCACTGCTAGTGAACGTCGTTGACCAAACAGTATGCTAGCCACAGCTATGAACATAGCCGGCACCGAATGTAGGACCTTGTCATCAATCAGCGATCAGCTCTCCAGGCAGGGGAAGGTCTGTAACTCCGGCGGTCTTATGAGCCCTGAGCAGGCTGCAAAGGTATAGGATCCCCCCACAGCCTGTTAACCGAATAGTAACCCTATCTGGACTCCCAGATGTCATGGCGTCATTGCAATGCGGTAGCCTGTGCGTGTTGGACGGCGTTCGCCCGCCGGCGTCTGCGGGCCCATTACCGTAGCGGACGGTCTGCTGGCTATCCCAAGGCAACGGAGGGTGTTGTGTGAAATGAAGTGTGAACGTATCAACGAACTTGACGCTTGGAGTGAAATATATTA
>LWCB01012961.1:0-10282 GCA_001630525.1 Coelastrella sp. M60 | reverse complement strand
TTTCTGTTTGTCATGAGTCTCATGGAAGCTGAGCACACAGGAACA
Organism: Coelastrella sp. M60; assembly: GCA_001630525.1. Classification (NCBI taxonomy): domain Eukaryota; kingdom Viridiplantae; phylum Chlorophyta; class Chlorophyceae; order Sphaeropleales; family Scenedesmaceae; genus Coelastrella; species Coelastrella sp. M60. Next base: position 10,237 of record LWCB01012961.1, on the reverse strand, counting down.
GGTGGCGGCTACTGAAGGGGGTGTACTGCATGTTGTGCTTTCCAGGGGACTGGTCTCGTATCGCACCCCTGCGTATCTTGTCTGTGGATATTGAGTGTGCTGGCAGGAAAGGTCACTTCCCAGAGCCACAGCAGGACCCTGTGATACAGATAGCTAGCATGGTCACAGTGCTTGGGGAGACAAAACCTCGTGTCAAGAACATCTTGACTCTAGGCAGCTGTGCAGCAATTGTGGGAGCAGAGGTAAGGCCCAGCTGATGCTGTCAATCCAAACGTTCAAGTGTTATGCTGCACTGTGCTGTATCCGAGAAAAATACAAACGTGTTTCTGCAAACTGCCTTGCATTGACTGCATCTGTACGTGTCATGCAGGTCATGTCTTTTGATGTTGAAGCTGATCTGCTGAAGCGCTGGACAAGTCTAGTGCTGGAAACGGACCCTGACATCATCACTGGTTACAACATCAACAACTTTGACTTGCCGTATCTATTTGAAAGGGCTAAGGCATTGAGAGTAGACCATGATGCACATCAGTGGGGCAGGATAAGACATAGGTGGGTGTCTAGGAGGCAGCATGTGGCATGCACTGTCATGTAACAGCCAGGGGATGCAGAGTGCTTGCTTTGGGAATGTGCCAATGGAGTGCCACCATCTTCCACGGCAGATGCCCTCTGCTGATGTAGCAATAACAAGGTGTACTTTCTGCTGCAGTCGTGTTCGCATGAAGGACACCACCTTCAGCAGCAAGGCCTATGGAACGCACGAGTACAAGGACCTCACCATAGAGGGACGGGTGCAGTTTGATGTGTACATGGCCCTCCAGAGAGACCACAAGCTCTCAAGTTACACACTCAATGCGGTAGGTCATTGACCATCACAGCCATCATGGCAGAATTGACTATCAACTAATGCAAATGTTTCATCATTGCAGTTGTTGCGGTCAATCTACCACCGCAGGGTGGATCGCTTGTTTGGGATTTGCTGCTTGAAGCCCAGCTGATCTCTCAACCACACTGCGTGCTGCTATTGCTGGTTGCTCTTACCTACTGCAGGTGTCTGCTCACTTCCTGGGTGAACAGAAGGAAGATGTGCATCACTCAGCAATCAGTGACCTGCAAAACGGCAATGCAGAGACAAGGCGCCGTTTGGCTGTGTACTGCCTAAAGGTACTGCAGCGGCACCTACCCATGTGCTGCATGATCATAAGGCTGTAGCCTGTTGCAAGATGGTGGTTGTTGGGGTTACAGCAGTCACTGTTGGTCACTGTATAGCTTGGCTGAGCACATGCGCATGATTGCACATGAACTATGTTGGGTGATATCAAAGCCAACATATGAGTGATGACGAATATCCGAGCAGCCTGAGTCTATTGACTCTGTGTCCATGTGTGTGTTTTCAACTGCCACAGGATGCCTACCTTCCCCAGAGGTTACTTGACAAGCTGATGTACATGTACAACCACATCGAGATGGCTCGTGTGACGGGTGTGCCACCAAGCTACTTGCTCACAAGGTAAACAACCACTGCTGGCTGGCCAGGATACCAGTCTGTGGTGAAGCCTGTACGCATCGAGTACACAGTGCTGACTGTGCATGATATCCAAATGAAGCGCTCCAGGCATTGGCCGGATCCCCATGTCTGTCACTATAACTCATCTAGGCAAGCTCTTGTGATCCCAAGATGGCCTGCCGACTGCATGGCGATGTTGTGCGTCTTGACCAGTGACCCCACACATGTTATGCATGCAGGGGCCAGTCTATCAAGGTGTTTAGCCAGTTGCTGCGTAAGGCCAAGCAGCGAGGGTTCATCCTGCCTTTCCACAAAGGTGGCGGACAGGGTGCTGGAGATGGGGTCGCTTATGAGGGAGCCACCGTGCTAGAGCCAAAGATTGGTGAGCATTAAACCCTAGTTAAATCCGGCACCAAAACATGCAGTATACTTGGACCAGCAATGATGCGAGAATGCTTGGAGAGCTACAGCCAGCTGAACATCTGGCATCGAAAAATACAGGCGTTCTACAGTACGATGGGTTAAACCTCACAGTAGAAAGCATACACCCCGCTGCCAGCAAACATACAATGCCATGTGGTGCATTCTACTATCTGATCATGATAAGCTGCTCAGGTCTGATGTTACCCTGCTAAGGCAACTGACCCGTAATCAACTGCACATGCCACCTGAAGCGCTGTTCACAGATTCAATTGTTCACATACTTGATTACTAAGAACCTGGGATTCACCATATACAGGTTTCTACAAGCAGCCAGTTGCCACCCTTGATTTTGCCAGTCTGTATCCCAGTATCATGATGGCCCATAATCTCTGCTACACCACGTTGCTGAGCCCAGCAGCTGCCAATCAGTTGCCACCTGAGGATTATGAACGGAGTCCTAGTGGAGACTGTTTTGTGAAGTCACACAAGCAGAAAGGCATTCTGCCTGAGATCTTGCAGGAGCTGCTTGCTGCTAGAAAGAGGTGAGACACCGCTATGATGTATGTTGTCTGTTATGTATGCAACAGTTGCGTCCCTCTTTGTATCCTGGATTTGGATGTAGTACATATCTGGCGGCATGTACGGGGTTTGCAAGAGGAACTGTACTTTATTGCCTGACAAGTTGTTGAATGCTACCCGCATGCTGTTGTGGTTCATCCTGGAGGCAGCAGCAGGGCGATTGATCATAGCTTGCGACCCTGCCAGGCTGTCTATAGCACGATTGTGTGTTGCGATTGCCGACTGCAGAGCAAAGGCTGACTTGAAGAAGGAGACTGACCCCTTCAAGCGTGCCGTGCTTGATGGACGTCAACTGGCCTTGAAGGTGTCTGCCAACAGTGTGTACGGGTTCACAGGTGTGGGATGTCGGTCACAGGGAGTGCTGCGCCATCATATCATTGTGTCCATTTGCTCATGTACAGGGCTACTGCCAGTCAGCAGTCTGCAAAGACAGCTACACAGCAGATACCACATATTGAAGAGAGCATAGCTGTGACGCCACAGGAAAACTGCTCTCCTCTGAACAGTTGATTACCTAAGCGATTAATCTGGTGCCCCCTTGTTGCTGGTTTTTGTTGTTCCTGCAGGAGCCACTGTTGGCAAGATGCCTTGCTTGGCCATCAGTTCAACAACCACAGCTTATGGACGTGAAATGATTGAGGCTACGCGCACCTGGGTACAGGTGAGAACCAAGCATCACAGTTGCTTCTGGACTTGGCAGTAGCAGTAAGCCGTTACTACTTTATCCAAGGGGATAAACACAACTGCATATGCAGCTTTGGATATAAGTCATTGGATGAGCTGGCTACTATGGCCTATCTGACTGCAGAGCAGCTCAGCAGGAGTGTTGGCTGTAAGCAGGCACATCGTGTGCATACAACCGTTCCATGCGACTAAGATGTTTTGGCGGCTGAATATGTTCTTCTGCTATATCTGCTTGGTTCTGTAGGCTGAGTTCTGCACTGCCAAAGGGTACAAGACTGATTGCGAGGTTGTGTACGGTGACACGGACTCTGTTATGGTCAACTTCAAGGTGAGGAGTGTTGTCGGTGTGCCTCGTGATCCATGGTGAACTTCAAGTTCTGTTTGCACGTACCGCAAAACCCCTCTTGGCATTCGCCGATGGTGTATCAAGGGTCGATCCACAGCCTAACTCATATGCAAGGCCTTTGAGCTGTCTCCAGCCTGTGAGTGGGTGGGGGTGAATGCTAAGGCATGGTGTCATTGCCATTTCTTTTGCAGACTCCAGATGTAGCTGAAGCCATGGAGTTGGGCCAGAAAGCAGCAACTCTCATCAGCTGCAAGTTCCCACCACCTGTCAAGCTGGAGTTTGAGAAGGTGTACTACCCCTACCTGCTGATGAACAAGAAGAGATATGCAGGACTGCTGTGGACCAAGCCCAAGAAGTGGGACAAGATGGACAGCAAGGTGACAGGCACTAGCAACTGCCCATACATCATACATCTGTGACACAACAACAGTACTACTGTGATGTCAGGGAGAACCTGCAGAAGCAGACTGGCTGTATTAGGTGCTCTGACAGCTGTGTGAAAATGCCTTCTGATGATGCCTTGTCAGTTGAGGCTGTCTGGTTTGGCAAACACATGGTAAAAGCTACCTGCATCTGGCTGCAGGGGATAGAGACTGTGCGGCGCGATAACTGTGAGTTAGTGCGCAACATGGTGGCGACGTGTTTGGACAAGATCCTCATAGAGCGAGATGAAGCAGGCGCCATTGAGTATGTGAAAGGCATCATCAGGGACCTGTTGATGAATAAAGTTGATATGAGCTTGCTGGTGGTCACCAAGGTATGCTTCTGCAGCACATTACGCCTCCTTGTTATCCTTGCTGTGGTCTTATGCAATGGTATGGGCAATTGTTAGCCAATGGTTTGGTGGGGTTGGCTTCACGGGCATTCCATCATCGTAGGTACATGGTTCAAGTATTGGTCTGACAGCCGTTGCAATCGGCATGTACATCAACTCCTGCCTGGAGGGACTGACCTCCAGCTGAGTTGAACAGCTGTGAACTTCTCTGCTTGTTTGTTTGTTGTGGTGTAGGTATTGGCTCAGGAGGCTGAGGACTACAAGGTGAAAAGTGCTCATGTTGAGCTGGCTGAGAAGATGAGGAAGAGAGACCCAGCTACTGCACCAGACATTGGTGATCGTGTGCCTTATGTCATCATCAAAGCTGCAAAAGGTGAGCATGGCTGTGGTTGCTAGTGCACATGACATTTCTCCCTGGCAAGAACATGTGTGGACAGTACCCAGGGCAGCTCGATAAAGCTCAATCAAGCAGCACCTAATGCATCTTTATCAAGGACGCATGCAAGATGCTGCTGACACATGCGACAATTATGTGGGGGCAGTTGCGTACATACAGGCAACTGTTAAGAGGATGCTTCGCTCAATCGATGTCATATCATGTTGTGCTCTTGCTCCTAGGTGCCAAGGCGTATGAGAAGGCTGAGGATCCAATCTATGCCTTGGAGAACAACCTGCCAATAGATGTGCAGCACTACCTTGACCATCACCTGGCACAGCCTCTCATGCGCATCTTTGAGCCAGTCTGTAAGGATGTGAAAGCAGAGTTGCTGAGCGGTGAGTGCACCTAGGTTATAGTACATGTGCTGGCTTGACCCTGATGGTTAACACCACAGAAGTCAGTAAGGTGCAATGTACCAATGGGGGTAAAATTTCACACAGCTCCTGGTTGAAGAGGTGTCACTCTGGATCAGCAACATTGGCTGCTTCTGCTGCCGCGTCTGTCCCTGTGCTCTTGGTGCACTGCTTGTCATTGCCCTCTGCTGATCCGCTTGCCCTGCACATGGTGTGTGATGCACGATATCTGTTGCTGCACACTTGTTTGTCTGCTTGTGCAGGCGCCCACACTCGCAGCATCAATGTAGCAACACCGTCAACAGCTGCTGGTGGCATCATGCGCTTTGCAAAGGTTAAGCCAACTTGCCTATCATGCAGGTGAGTGCAGCAGCATTGTGTTCACCATGATGCACAACTTCCACGTTGCTGTCATCAACTGTAGCCTGTCAACCAGCTGTTCCTGCTGCTGCTTGAAGAGCAGCTGCTCCGCATGAATGCTGTGGCACTGAATGCACTCTGCTGACTCGGCTGCAATGAACAGGGCAACACTCACGCCCAAGGAGATTGCGGGCATGGGCAACGGCAGCACGAGCTTGTGCTCACACTGTCAAAGCAAGGAAAGCGAGATCTACGCTCGCAGTTTAGCAGCTGTTAACAGCTTGGAGCAGCAGTTTGGTGAGCCTTTGATATCACGTGAAGAGGTCAAAGACACATGTCACATGTCATGTTGGAATCATCATTTTCTTGGCCCAATAACGTGTTTGATGTCAGCTATCAGAGAGCTGGGTGAAATGACATGTTGCTAGGGGTGCAGTGTGCTTCCAGCCATGATGCAATGCGCTGCCGACCACAACTCTACACTCACAGGCCTCAATTCCAGTTATTTGTTTGTCTTGTAGGCCAGTTGTGGGCTCAGTGTCAGCGGTGTCAAGGGTCCCTACATCAAGATGTGCTGTGCACCAGCAGAGACTGTCCAATATTTTATAGACGAAAGAAGGTAGCAAAGGAGCTTGATGAGGCGCATGCTACACTAGCACGATTTGCAGATTGGTAGGCTAGGACTTGCTGTTGAGTCGTACAAGGGCAGCCCCCAATCTTGTTGGAACATGTGAGCTCTGGAATCACCATGCGTATGGTTTTGGGGAACAGCATGTTTACCATTGTGTATTGTGCAGCAAGACTCCATAGCATGCAAGGCAGATTAGTGACACACAACACACATGCCTTCTACCTACTGGGTAGAAGTAGTAGTCATTGCAATAGCCTCAGTTGGGGCAGTAGATTTTAGTACGGTCTATCGCACAGTGAGCACACACAGGCGACAGCAGTGTTTCAGCAGCTGTGTTGTCTCAGAGTCTACAACCTCATGCTACAGTTACCAGATGTGGTATTAAGCGTGACCTGTGTGTGGATGTGCCATGTCCTAAATTTCAAACACACACAGCCTGCATGTGTTGTGGATGCCCGCATGAGGCCGCACTGCAAGGTGCAGTGCATTGTTGTTGAAGTTCAGCGTCTTCAAGTCACTTGCATGGGTGTGGCCCCTACTGTTGCCAGGTGCATACAACACTGTGGTTTTTTTAGCTCATCAATCCTCAGTAGCATGGAGCATAGAGCATTGCAAGTTGTCAACACTGATAAATCCATCTGATGCAGCGCGTATTTGCTTGCTTCCTGTAGAATTAGCCCCTGTGTTGTCACTGCGTTTTTTGGTGCTTTCATCCTTGCAAGCATTGTGCTCTAGGCCTGTATTGTAGGTCAGCTGCCAGCTGTTCAGCACCACCCAACCCAGTGTAGCTGTGTAGCCAGCAGGACAGCGGCAGTGCTAGTCTCTTGTTGGCCATGCTGAGGCCGTGCTTGTATCGTCAGTAACAAGCAATGCAGTAGTCTCCATCTCTGTCTGTGATCCTTTGTGATTGTCATATTGATGGTTATGACCTGAAACACTGTTAGGAACGTTGTACCTATCTTTGGGCGGGAGCTGTTTGAGTAGCTCTGTGTTTGATACGGGCATTTTCAAGTTGTGCCCTGTATCAATTGTGTAAGCCACCGCAGTGCGGCCAGCCTGGCCCCCTGCAGCGGTGGCCATGGCAGGTGTTGCTCAGCAGATGCGCACACAAGTGCGTGAGCTTACCTTTGCCAACTGTCGTTATGCACTGCCATAGCGGGATGCAACCTGTTATGCAGTTTCTGAGTGAGATTGGGTGTTGCAGGGTGTTGCAGAGTGCACTGAATGCAATGCTCGGTTGAGATGTGATCTGCAAGCGCTTGGTGGCACCTCCAGGTTGCTATCTGTCAATTTCATCATACGTCACTCGTCAGGCTAACTTTTGAGCAGCAGAGGGATATCCCCAACTTCAGCACGAAGAGAGCTTCCTTGGCATAAAGCAAGCAATTGCCTGGATAAGGGCCAAGGTTCTGATCATTACGTAATCTACTTGACGTAGCACGAGTGCTACTGTTGTTGGCGCAACTGCTAGTGCAGCCCTTGGGCGGCTGATATAGATCTATATACAAGTACGCAATGTACCATGTACATCTCTGGACCGGATAACAAGCCTTGCAATTGCGAGGCCGCTGGTGCGCTGCAAGGCACGTTACCAGCTTACATCACTTTGCATTTCCTGTCGAGCTTGTTCGGACTTTGATTCAGACAAGAACTACACACACATCTTAAAGCAAGCATCATGTTGAAGGCAGTGCATGCAACTGCACAGCTGTGCGTAGTCAGCTTCAATCTGGGCAACAAGACTGTCGCTGCGCAGTACAGCTCTGCCCTTGCAGCAGCCTTCAGTCGCTCTAAAAGCACTTTAATAGCTCGAGAATACAGCACAGACCAGCATCCACCAGGAAGCAGCAGAAAGGGTAGAGCAGACGATGATTGCAAAGCAGAGCTTGGTGCTTCTGCTGCAGCTGGCTCTCAACCAAATCCAATCAACGAAGATCCCAGTCGGTTGGCTTCAGCCCCAAAGTCGGCAGATGCAGCTCTCGAGTCTGACAGTGTCTGTCATCCTGCAGACCCATACTGCCAGGCTGGTGAAGAGCCTCCCAGACCAGACGACTTCCATCAAGATGGGGATGGAAGTACACCACCCTCCTCTGGCTTCCCTGCTTGAGCCAGAGGAACCAGAAAGCTGGCTGTCAGGCAGTATATAAGCAGCAAGCTGAATCTTTTCTGATTGGCAATAGTTTAGAACACCTACCAGTGGTGAGCTGGGCAGCCTGGTTGCAGATGCAGCTGCACCGTGCATGATGAGTAGGCTAGCCTACTAAGTGATGGCAGCATATTGGTCATGACCTGGTATGATAGACATAGCATGTCTACTGCAGTACATTTTTAGTGCTTCCAAAAATGGTGGGGCTACCACTTCACACTGTTTGCAGCTTGCCAAGTTGAACGCTCACCAGCAGCAGCAACTTGTGCTTTCACCTTTATGACAGTAGTGAGGAGCTCTGAGCCCAGTGGGCTTGCTATGGCAGTCCTGACTTGTGATTGTTTATCACTTGAAACACATTACACTACAATTCGCAGTGTCCTTTGCTCTGGCATGAGTCTCACTGATGATTTTGGGCATAAATCAGTCAGTCATGATCATCAGTTCATATATGCCATGCGACGCTCAAATTTTGAGTCAGTACCGCACTGCTTGGCAGTGTCTGCATCATGGTTAAGTCACTCTGCGGCGGCCCAGAATAGTTGAGCGGATAGCTTTGTCACCAACTAAGATTTTGTAAGCCGTACAGTGTGATCACAGTTTGTAAACTAATTGATCAAAACAACACCTCAGGTGATTCTCCACAAAGACAACGAACAACCCGCAGTACAACAGCACCTTGTGCTGGCCGCTGCTTCGAACCTACCTTTCAGACAGCAGATCTGAATACCAGCAACCTCAGCACAAGGACAATTGAGAATAGAAGAACCAAGACATCAGCAGGCCTGGAAATCAGAAAGCATCTACAGGATGCTGAAGCATATGCATGTACACAAACTCTCTGCTGCATGCGCATCCTTACACTCTGTGTGCAAGTAGTTCTTTGGCAACTGCCAGTACGCCTCCATCCTGCCCCCATGATCTGCTGTTACTCCCACTGCCTGCCAGCTGCTGAGGCAACAAGGACTCATCAGGCTTTGCCAACAAGGGGCTGTCTAGAACTGCAAAGCCAGCAGCCACACCCCCTTCATTTGATGATGAAGTCTTGGTGCGCACTAAGTGGCCAACTTCTGTATTGAGCAGCACCTGCCAGCAGAAGCATCCACATGACAGCACATGAATCAGCAACCTCTCTTGTAGCTGCAACAGCACCGCTGATGGTCGGACGAGGTAGCGGACAGCAGATTTTGCAGGCTTGTGGTGCAAGAAGCTGCATAATTGCTATCGGCGAGCTATGCCAACATTCAAACTTTAAGCTGGTCACTCAATTAGCCATTCTTTGCAACAGTATGCAGTCCACTCCCTGCCTTACCGTATCATTCACTCTGAGATACGTCCCATATATGCCAAGCTCGCTCAGGCTCTCGTCCTCCATCCAAGCTCCATTTCGCACAAAAACAGTCCGCTGTGGTGGCGGCACGATGCGCTGCATCAATATGTATGCTGCCAAACCCTCCCCCCCTGCAGCTAATCCGTCCTGCAGCGCTTTGACCAGGTCTTCACCATACAAGTTGTTGCCACCGCCCTCTCTCTGGGGTTTGAGGACATACCTGTCAGGGTTTTGGATGGCATCCTGAATGACTGATGAAGTAGAGGGCTCTGATGGACTGTCCAAAGACCACAGACCTGCACAGGATGCACTGATCTGTCAAACACGAATGCTTTGACAGCATGGCAAAGATTCAACAGGACCTGTCATGCACGGTACTGCACTCAGAGCAACACTTGTGGTTTGTCCACCCACATCAGCAGGAATAGGCAGCGACCCCACATCAATTGAGCAATGTGAATTTGCTGGCTGACTGCTGACGTCCTTTGTTGCGCTTTTGCCGCTGAAGTCCACTGCCCCTCACTTATACGTGTTTCATGCGCATTTGGCCCCCTGTGCTCCAGAAAGGCATGCACTTTTGTTGTCCCCTGGGGGGCTCTACATTCAAATGTCCACCTTCCTCTGTCCTCACCTGCAAATAGTTGCCTCAGAGCTGCACCCTCCT